>JANFOE010000072.1:600000-856364 GCA_025667525.1 Glebionis coronaria
GGGGCTTCTCGAACGGGTTCCTTTTGATAATTAGCATACGCCACCTGGCGTTACGACTCGTCGAAAGGAACTAGAAACTAGTCTTCATCTCTATAACTGCTGGTACAGAGCCAGGGAAGAAGACCGTCTCTAACCGACCGTAACGTTAGACAACGGCGATCAGCTGCCGGAAGATTACTGATAAGTCAAAGATGAAGTGATCAATTTACCAACTTCTTTTATAAGGGGTGTACTCGAATGTGTAAGACTTAGTTTGGTTTGATTTGCATGTTTTAATTCGAATGTATATTATGTGTTTGAGACCGTTGCAAATACCATATAAGAGCCGTAGGGTGTTATAGGAGGACAAAAATGCTTATAACATTGTTTTAACTCACCTGAAAATAACGAAGACTTGATAGTTATAACCATTTACAGTACCTTTTTTCTAGTTCTTTATAATCACTTTCTGCACTTCCCGCCCCTAAGTGAGCCTTGTCCTCTTTCTGATCTTTGTTGTTACTCGTAGTGGACCCACCCCTCGAGTTTAAACAACCGGTCATTTCCTTCGACTCCGGGCCGGTAGGTGGAGATATGGCCCCCATTTCATCATCTCCAATCAGAAGTGTCCTTTTTGAACACTCTAAGCAACACATAATGTTATCTTCCAATGCTGATCTTTGGGTCAACGGCTTCTCATCCTCCAACTTTCTATTAGTATTTGATGATGATGATGATGATGATGCAGTGGGTCCCATACTAATCCCACATTCGAGGTTTTCAGAGGTCGACTTTGGATTGGATTCTGCGACTAGGTCGGATGCAGCTACCGGGGTTACAGGCTTGGAATCTATTTCTTCAGGATTACTAGCCTGGCGAGGTGTTGACTTATTTTTATCCTAACCTTTGACTTTATAAGAAAGCTCTATAAGTAGGAAGGGTCGATTAGCAGCAGCTTGGTTATTAGTGAATATATCAGAAAACGGAACATTATCAATATCTGCATCTCGGTTATTATATGAGGCACAATGGGCAGATATGGTAAGGCGTCAAAACATATGTTTTTTCTACAAGTCCAAATCCATCGGTTTATATACGGATCAACAAAACATATGATCAATGTATATCAGTAGATGGTGTGGAAAAAGTGTAATTGCTGAACAACTTACCAAAAGAGCCTGATTTTCACGCTCAACATTCTCCAAAAACACTGGCCTGTGCAGCCTTTGCTTATCGACTTTGTTGGTCCCTTATAATTAATGTATACATTTCTTAATAAGGCAATTTAAGAGGTTATAGACAGTTTAATACACTTCAGACCACTCTTATGTCTTAACCCGTTCTGTTTTTAAGGATTACCAATTTGGCTTGTTTGGGTACAATTACAAGGTAGAAAACTGCTACTATTGTGTAACTATTATGCTACTTAAGATCAGCAGCCTTTCTATCTAGACGCTTCAGAGTTATAAAGACCATGAATCACACACTTAAACACAGCCTTCAAAGAAAGCAAGCTGCTATCACTCTTCTTCTAGATTAGAATAACCGAGCGAAGCGATCTACAAATGCATTGATGCATCTAAATCTGTTACTTGAAAAGCATACCTCAACTGTACCATAGTCTTCTTCATACCTATCAATTCTTGTTTGATTCAATCCCTACCAAAAAGTGTACCAGTGTTCACCTGATACCTGTCTTGCCCATATTGCCACTTGCTGTAGGACATGTTTGTATACAGTATCTTTATCGAACAAGATATGGCTGCCCATTCAGCTTGTAATTTTGGTGGTGGAAATGCTGAAAAGTTGGCACTTGGTTAGCAATCAGGAGTTGAAAACTTTCAAGTGGTGGAAAACTCAGTTCACAAACGAGGAGTTGAGACATGCATCAGGGACGAAGTCCACTCACTGCTGAAACCAGGAGTTGAGACATGCATTAGGGACGAAGTCCACTCACTCCTGGAGAAACCGGATTGCTTTTGAAAGCTTTGGGCTTTAACACTGATACACGTAATAAACGATTTATTTGACTATCTGGTTGATTGTGCGCACAATCCGAATGTATAAAGATGACGAATTAGTATTCCTGTATCAACCTAAAACAACATCAAACATTTAATAAAACCATCAAAGACCATGTTTTATCTCAACAGCTGTAAGTTTATTATTAACATCAAATAGTGGTAAGTGGTAACATGATTAAACGTTTCAATCCTTTTGTACATCATTATTTCACACACAAACCTTCAATGCATACGCTTTTTACATTGTCCTGATGTTTGGAGTTGTTGACATCTTAAAAAAAAAGTAAATTACTGGTTCCCATCTGTAAATAAGAAGGAATGATTTGCCTCTATTTACATCAACACCAGCAGGGACGAAGCCATAACGTCATATGACCGGGTGCACAAATTTTTTTGAACCGTACTATAACATATATAAAAAGTGAATTGAAAAAAAAGGGTAGAAACACGTTCCGATTGACTGGGTGCATTTAAGATGCATTTACAAAAAATCGTTGTTTTCTTCACAAATTAACACTACACAGAAAAAATCCATAGGGGTCACGGGCACCCGCGGGAACCCCCCTAGCTCCGTCCCTGAACACCAGGTAGTACAAGATTGATATCAACGAGCACCAAATCACGGACAAAATTACCACCTGCTGCTGAGTGAATGATGGGATTGTTGCATACTTGAAAGTTGAAAGCCTTGAGGATGCAAAGTAAGTGGTTGCAATCATGTTGTGACTTGTCCCGTAGACGTCAATTGGTGTAGAGGATGCAAAGTAAGTGGTTGCGATCCTTTAAATAATTTATAACTATTTTAAATAATCAATAACTATTTTAAATTATCTATAACTATTTTTAATAACTTATAACTATTTTAAAATAATTTATAAATATTTTTAATTATTTTTAATTTATTTAATATGAATTATTATTGTATTTTTCATTTTTATTATTAATTTTAATTATTTATGATACAAAAATAGTTTTTTTATAATAGGTTTTAAGGTGAAGAAAACAGTTTTATGTAAAAAATATAAGGTCGACATTGTCAACCATAGAATGCAAAGGAATGTCGACCTTAAATTTACCCCGAAATTTCAATATTTTTTATGAAAATTTCAAACAAACCGTAACAAATTTTGATATCATGTATCAATTTAGGGTCAACAATGTCGACCCTAGGATTTTAGCAGTCTTTTTGTCCCTCCCAAAAATTTCGTCAAAAATCAAATCTCCCTCTAAAATATTTGTGAAAAACTTTGAACCAACTCTATCTTTTTTCACTCCACTCAGCACCTTATCTCTTTACTCCTTTTTACTCATCTACCATAAAAAAATTAAATCTTTTCACTCATATACCCAGGTCTCTATCTTCTTTTTCGCCATCGTGGACGGAGCTGTCGTCGCCGCCGTTGGATGTTAGAGATGTAGCCTCTTTTCCGCCGTCGTGTCCGGATCTGTCGTCATCGGTGGTGTAACACCCCATTTTGGAAATGGAATATTACGCATATCATGGCGTGTCATCAAAGCATACAAGGATAAATGTCTAAGCATTATTCAACCATAAAAGGGAATACCGGAATCAAACATCGGTATCCCAAAGTAAAGCTCATCACACACAAACATAAATACTGTAAAAGGAAGGACGAAACAATGTCCAAAGCAACTGTATCAAAGTAAAGGAAATGCATAAAGTAAAGAAAGACAGTAAAGCTTCCAGTCCATATGCACCTACGTTTGAGATCTACGAGCGTCCCTGAGTACCTGCCGTTTTGGGAACATGAAAAGGAAAACGGCTGAGCAAGACGCTCAGTGCACGGATGTACAATAAAGCATGATATAGGATAAGCATGTAACGTATAACAGCGGAAGACTAAGTACTGAGTAAACTGGTTAAGTAACATGAAAACTGGTTTTATAGTTTGAAAAGCCTTATGTTTAACCTGTGAAAACTGTTTTAACATATAAATACCATAGCCCATATAGGTCATGAAAAGGTCACGTGCATGAATACTTGGAGGGGTGACCTCATCATGCTGATTAGAGGGGATGCCTCTAATCAATATACTGGTTTGGGTAGGAGGGATCAGCTCCTTGTGAAGGGTGCAAGGCACACACCACATTCACCATGATAAACTGAATAAAACATGTAACTAGGATGCACCCATACGCCCCAACTGATATAATAATATGGCCAAACTGAAAAGGGACGCCACGAGCAATCACTCCGCCGTGGGGAAGTCATAACATCGGTGCCTCCAATGCTATGGTTATGGTACCTCCATAACTAGGTGAAACTGGTCATGCTTGTATATGGCTATAGTTTATGCTAAATTAACATAAGCAGTTCAAAACAATAAAACAAATGCTGGGGAAAACAGTTGGCTGCATACGGGAAAATCCTAATAAGGAAGGAATTGTCCATACTGAAAGGACGGAAATCCGTACCTCAAGTCCAGTGAAATGAACGGAAGAAAGACTCCTACTTCTGGATCACTAATGCTACATGAATACACACGTGTATAAGTATCGATTCACTGATTACGTACTGGGTTCTGTGTCTCATTATAGCTGATTTGGTATGTTTTAGGTCATGGTTCACTGTTTAAAGCCTTAAACTGTGTTTATCTTGTATTCTGATTAATCTGATTAAATATTACTGGTGATTCATGTATTATTATACTTACTGTGTAATAATAAGTAACTTTCCAAAAATAGCAGGTTTCCAAAAATAGAAAGTTTCCAAAAATAGAAAGTTTCCAAAAATAGAAAGTTTCCAAAAATAGAAAGTTACCAAAAATAGAAAGTTTCCAAAAATAGAAAGTTTCCAAAAATAGAAAGTTTCCAAAAATAGAAAGTTTCCAAAAATAGAAAGTTTCCAAAAATAGAATTTACTGCCTAAAATAGATTAGTTTCTAAAAATAGAAAGTTTCCAAAAATAGATCAGCTGCCTTAATTAAATAAGTTTCCATATATAGAAAGTTTCCATGATTAGATTAGCTGCCTGAAATAGATTGATTTCCATATATAGAAGGTTTCCATAATTAGATTAGTTGCCTTATTTAATTAAGTTTCTATAAATAGAAGTTTCCATAATTAGAATTAAGCTGATTACATAAGCTAACATATAAGTCTAAGTGTTTAAGCTTATTTCTTAAGTCATAAGATATAGTGTATAGTTTAATTATTATTTCATGTATTTTAATTAAACTATAGGTTAAGCATTTTAATTAAAGTGTAACATGTATTAATTAAAATGAAATGAAAATACTTAGGTTAAAATGTGTATTATTATTAATAATAATATAACCTAAGTCATGTCTAAATTAATTAATTATAGGCATGTTTTAATAATTAATTAATTATAACTTATAACATAAAATACTTAGGTTAAATTAATGTCATGATAAACTAATAATTAAAATAACCTAAGTCATGATTTAATTAATATTTCATGTTATTAATTAATTATATCCTAAGTTCATGATTCATAAAAATTACATGTAACATAGATCATGATTTTAACCAACGAACCATGAATCGGGTATGAATTCGACACCGTACCCCGGGCCAAACCCGGGGCACACGTGTCCCCTTGCTGCCGTGGGTCCCACATGAGCCAACCAAGACCAATTGTGGTCTTGGTGGTGGCGGCAATAGCAAACCAAACCCCCCCTCGGGTTTGTTTGCTAGGCGGCCAAAAACAAACACCCTTATAAACCATTCTTTGATTTTAATTAATACCAAAACATGTTAGATCAATGATTAATTACCTTGTTTTCATAAGAAAAATAATAACATGTTCATGACAATAATCAAAGATTAAAAGAATTAAAAGAATTAAAAAGAAGGGTTAGAAAGGTATACCACTATGTAGCTTGGAAAAAGGATGAACAAACACGTATTCTAACACTTGTTTTTAAGATCAAAATCAATCAAACACCCTCTTATGGTGGTGTATAGGTGGCGGCACAAAGGAGGCAAAAAGGAGAGGAGAAAAACTCTTTTAGGGTTTTTGTTTATTTCTTGTAAAATGAAAAGTGAAAACATGTTTTACTCTTTACCCCCCTTAACTTGTAAAGTCCATGGGCCAAGCCCATTTTGTCTATGTGTGCCGTGGGTATGGGGGCCCCACATGGGGTACCCGTACCTTTCTCGTGTCCCGATGTTTCGTGTTCGTTCGTGGTTAAACGTGCTCGTGTTTAACGTGTTTCTGTTTCTTTTAACGTGTTGTTTATCGTAAACTTAACACTCGTAAATATATTATAAGTATTTACGTAATTATTTTAGTTAGTATTTTAAATGGTGTTCATGATTTAATTATGTTCACGTGATATATTATTAACTGTTTATCATGGGTTCGTACGTAATCGATACTTGTCATGACATACACGTATGCACTTGCTTGATTATTAGCACATGAATGTGATCAATACTACATGAGGTAAGTTTTAATCTAGAACGTACGATCTTAAGGGCACTATTCATGGTAAAAGCATGCGGGTTTTACAATTCTTCCCCCCTAAAAAGAATAATTCGTCCCCGAATTATAGATAAAGTAAGCTGAAAAGAAGTGACATACCCGAACTCAAAATATGAAGTGAGGGTAAGAAGCCCGGATAGACTCCTCTGTTTCCCAAGTGGCTTCCCGCTCGGTATGGTCCCTCCAAAGGATTTTGACGAATGGAATCGTCTTCCTTCTCATGACTCGTTCTTGCCTGTCGAGTACTCGTTCGGGTTCTTCTATAAACGTGAGATCTTCACGTATCTGTTCCAGTGGATACTGAACCATGTGAAGGGGATGATAATTGTACCCTCTGAGTAAGGACACATGAAACACGTTATGCACGTGCGATAGCTGAGGAGGTAACGCCAATCGGTAAGATACTTCGCCGATTCGTTCAACGATATCAAATGGTCCGATGAACCGAGGACTGAGTTTTCCTTTGATTCCGAAGCGTTTAACACCACGTGCCGGCGAAACCTTGAGGAAGACGTGATCTCCCACATTAAAATGTATGTCCCTACGATGCTTATCGGCGTAACTCTTTTGACGTGATCGTGCTTCTTGCAGTTTCTGTTTAGCTACCTCAATCTTCTCATTGGTCATTTCTATAATCTCTGGTCCTTCGAGTGTTCGTTCTCCCACTTGATCCCAACAAGTTGGAGCGCGACACTTTCTGCCATACAACATTTCGAAAGGAGCACATTTAATACTTGCGTGCCAGCTGTTGTTGTATGCAAACTCGACTAAACAGATGTAATCGTCCCAATCACCTGTCCATTCCAACGCACACGACCTTAACATATGTTCCAATGTCTGAATTGTTCGCTCCGATTGTCCGTCCGTTTGAGGATGAAAGGCTGTGCTCAGCTTAAGTTGTGTACCCCAAGCTTTTTGCAGACCTTTCCAGAATCGCGACGTGAAACGAGGATCTCTGTCTGAGACGATGCTGGAGGGAGTGCCGTGGAGTCTCATGATCTCCCTTCTGTACGTATCTGCGAGTTTACTTACCGGATCTTCCTTGCGTATCGGTAAGAAATGAGCTGATTTGGTGAGTCGATCAACGATGACCCAAATAGCATCGTGCTTTTTCTTGGTAGGCGGAAGACCGGTAACAAAATCCATGGTGATTTTGTCCCACTTCCACTCTGGAATATCCAACGGTTGAAGGAGACCGCCAGATTGCTGATGTTCAATCTTAACCTGCTGACAGGTAAGACATTTGGAGACATACGTGGCTACATCCTGTTTCATACCACTCCACCAAAAGTGCTGTCTGATGTTATGGTACATTTTTGTCGACCCAGGATGTATAGAAAATGGGGAGCTGTGAGCTTCAGCTAACAATGCTTCCCGGAGTTCTTGATTGTCAGGAACACAAAGTCTCGTGCCCTGCCAAATGATACCGTCTGTGTCCATTCTGAATTCTGTCTGCTTCTCCAAATTCTGAATTATCGCCCAAATCTCTCCATCATCCTTCTGCGCTTCCTTAATCCTAGTCAGTAACTCAGGTTCTACTGTAAGATTCGCCCAGTATCCGTGCTGCCCACGTACCATGATTTCAATGTCAAGCCGCTCCAAGTCCCTTATGTTTTGTTCCTTGATCTCAATGCCGTTTATCATTCCGGACTTTCTGCTGAGTGCATCTGCTACTACATTGGCTTTCCCGGGATGATACTGTAGGTTAATATCATAATCCTTCAACAGTTCCAACCATCTCCTTTGTCTCATGTTTAATTCACGCTGTGTAAAGATATACTTCAAGCTCTTGTGATCTGTGAAAATGTCGCATGATTCTCCGTATAAGTAATGCCTCCATATCTTCAACGCGAACACCACTGCAGCAAGTTCCAGGTCATGCGTAGGGTAGTTTTCTTCATAGGGCTTAAGCTGCCGTGAAGCATACGCGATCACTTTCCCATGTTGCATGAGAACACAGCCCAGTCCCTTCCCCGATGCATCGCTATAGATCTGAAATCCACCTGTACCAGATGGGAGAGTAAGAATAGGTGCAGATACTAGCTTCTGCTTTAGGTCTTCGAAGCTCTTCTCTCGATCTTCCGTCCAGACGAATTTCTCTCCTTTTCGCATCAGTTTGGTGAGAGGTAGTGCCAACCGGGAAAAATTCTCCACGAATCTTCGATAATATCCAGCTAAGCCTAAGAAACTGCGGACTTCTGTCGCTGATGTTGGTCTTGGCCATTTAGTGATAGCCTCAACCTTCGCTGGGTCCATAGTGATCCCTTCTGCTGATACAATGTGACCTAAGAATGCCACCTTGTTTAACCAGAACTCACACTTGGAGAATTTCGCATACAGCTGCTTCTGAGGAAGAATCTGTAGTACAGTACGGAGATGATCTTCGTGTTCCTCCGTGGACTTTGAGAATATCAAGATGTCATCGATGAATACAATGACAAATTTATCAAGGAATTCATGGAAGATTCTGTTCATCAGATCCATGAATACTGCTGGAGCGTTAGTCAGGCCGAATGGCATGACTACAAACTCATAATGGCCATAGCGGGTACGAAAAGCAGTCTTGGCAATATCCTGCTCTTTAACCCTTAGCTGATGGTAGCCTGACCTTAGATCGATCTTTGAGAAGTGTTTGGCTCCTTGAAGTTGGTCAAACAGATCGTCTATACGTGGCAGTGGATATCTGTTGCGGATGGTAATCTTATTAAGTTCACGGTAGTCAATGCAAAGTCGCATGCTGCCGTCCTTCTTCTTAACGAACAAGACCGGTGCGCCCCATGGAGATGCGCTCGGTCTAATGAACCCTCGTTCAAGAAGTTCCTGCAATTGGTCCTTCAGTTCTTTTAGCTCTATGGGAGCCATACGATACGGAGCCTTAGAGATTGGCTCAGCTCCTGGAACAAGGTCGATGTTGAACTCCACTTATCTTGCGGGTGGTATGCCTGGAAGATCATCTGGGAAGACGTCTTGAAATTCTGAAACTACTGGTTGATCCTGAATCGATGGGGATTCAGCATCCATGTCATGAACCGTAGCGAGATAACCTTCGCAGCCATGTGACAGTAATGCACGTGCTTGCAAGGTAGATATGACTTGTACAGACCGTCCGGGTATGAACCCGTTATGGATGTACTCTGGTGCATTAATGTCGCCGAAGATCACTCTATATGAGTGGCAGTCTATGGTAGCATGGTGCTTGGATAGCCAATCCATGCCGAGAATCATATCGAACTCTATCATGTCTAGAGGAAGTGCATCTACTGCACGAACTTTATCGTCAAACTCTAGAGGAAGACTCTTGTATACATGAGTTATTAATACAGAGTCCCTTAGAGGCGTGGAAATGGTAAGCTTAGTTTCTAATGGCAAGGGAAGTGTCCTGATGTTCTTAGCATAAGTAGTGGAAACAACTGAATGAGTGGCACCCGTGTCGAAAAGAACACATGCAGCCTGGCCGTTCATATACAAAATTCCAGTAATGGTACCTGTAGATTTGTTTGCCTGATCGCGCGATGTCGTGTAGACACGCCCAGTGGTAGGAGGCGGTTTAGTATCAGCATGACCCGAAGTACCCTCCATTTCACCCTTACGGCAATCTCTCATACGATGGCCAGGGAGGCCGCACTTGTAGCACGCGTCGGAGTCACGACGACATGGGCCAGGGTGTCTGTGATGGCAAGTGCTGCAAAGAGGATGAGTGAATCCTCCAGCAGGAGTCCTTGCTTGCTGAGGGCCTGCTGATGACAATACGTGTTAAGAATAAGGTATATGCACGAGTATAGGACGTAAGCGTCATAAGATGTTTACCAGTGTTAGCTGAACAGTTGGGCTGAGAACCCCTGTGGTTCTGGTCCCTTCCGTTACCGTGGTTCCTGATAGCGATTAATATAGTGTCAGCATGAGAGATATAACATGAAATCATAAGAAGATGCGTAAATAGTAGGACCTGCTGTTGTTGGACTGTCCCGCATTGTTACGGTAATTGTCATTACCGCTGCGCCTTTCCACAACAGAACGGTCGTTAGAGTGACCGTTTCCTTTGGGCTGATTGGGCTGCTGCTGAGTAGCCGGCTGAGACCGGTCCCCAGTTTTCTGCCTGGAAGATACAGTTTAAGAGATGATTATAGAACATATAACGATAGGATGCGGTCTGGTTAACGCTGGAACATAAAATGTTTTACCTCTTGTCGGGTCTTTCTGCTTCCCCGAACTCATCACGTTCCTGCAACATCTCGAGCTTTCTTGCTGCGTCAGCCACTTGTGCTACCGTATTGAACGTAGCACATACTAGATTGTTCGCAACCGAGGTGCAAAGTGCCCACCTAAAATGGTGTGCCTGCTCCTCAGGAGTACCAGCCGCTGCTCCTAGAAAACCAGCAAGGCGAAGAAAGCGCTGCATGAATTCATTGCTATTCTCGCCCTGTCTCTGACGTATCCCGTGGTATTCACGCTTGAGTTTGTCCTGCTCTGCCTTAGGAAAGAACTGTTCCATCACTCTCTCCTTGAATTGGGCCCATGTCAAACCTGCGACCCATTCATCACCTCCTTCTGACTGCGTCAAAGCTAGCCACCAGTTGAGTACATCGCCTTCAAACCTGTAGCACGCCAATCTTGCCTTGAAGGCGGGGTCACATCCCATAGCATTGAAGCTTTTCTCAATGTGAGTCAGCCAGCTTTCAGCATCGCTGGGGCTATCAGTCTTTCCAAAAGCTCTCGGACGGAGCTTGTTAAATCTTTCCAACCATACTGCTAGAGTCACTGGGGGAGGAGGAGGAGGAGGTGCCTGATTCTGCGGCTGCTGATTATTCGCAGCTTGGACCTCAGCACGAATGTCATTCCTCAGTTGAGGAAGTAAGGCTTGCATGGCAGCCTGAATCGCAGCATTGAGCTGCTCTTACTCGCGTGTGAGAACCATCTGACAGTATAACATAAAACATATGATTAACAGTTCAAACATAAAATATATAAAAGAAAAATTTTATGCCAAAATTTTACGAGAAAAATTTTATGCAAGAAAATCTTTGTATGAATGCATGATGCAGTTTTATGAAAACTTTTGATGCTCGAGAGTGAACGCCTTCGGTCAGTTCACCCAAAATAAAAGACATATCGAGGGGACGCCTATGGGTCGGTCCCAAATCTAAAAGTTTCGATAAAACACATGCGACTAAATAGGGCCAGTCCTGTACCAACCATTACTTAGTCAAAAACCCTGTAACAATGACATGTATATGTATGCTTAAAATGATGAATGCATGAAAACAACTGTCAGTTCTAGGAAGACCGTAGTGACTACCCACTAATCACAGGTCATATTTGAGAGCCTACAGGTCGAAGCCTTGGCTCTGATACCATAATTGTAACACCCCATTTTGGAAATGGAATATTACGCATATCATGGCGTGTCATCAAAGCATACAAGGATAAATGTCTAAGCATTATTCAACCATAAAAGGGAATACCGGAATCAAACATCGGTATCCCAAAGTAAAGCTCATCACACACAAACATAAATACTGTAAAAGGAAGGACGAAACAATGTCCAAAGCAACTGTATCAAAGTAAAGGAAATGCATAAAGTAAAGAAAGACAGTAAAGCTTCCAGTCCATATGCACCTACGTTTGAGATCTACGAGCGTCCCTGAGTACCTGCCGTTTTGGGAACATGAAAAGGAAAACGGCTGAGCAAGACGCTCAGTGCACGGATGTACAATAAAGCATGATATAGGA
Organism: Glebionis coronaria; assembly: GCA_025667525.1. NCBI lineage: Eukaryota > Viridiplantae > Streptophyta > Magnoliopsida > Asterales > Asteraceae > Glebionis > Glebionis coronaria. The sequence continues at coordinate 612,205 of JANFOE010000072.1, forward strand.
TAAGCATGTAACGTATAACAGCGGAAGACTAAGTACTGAGTAAACTGGTTAAGTAACATGAAAACTGGTTTTATAGTTTGAAAAGCCTTATGTTTAACCTGTGAAAACTGTTTTAACATATAAATACCATAGCCCATATAGGTCATGAAAAGGTCACGTGCATGAATACTTGGAGGGGTGACCTCATCATGCTGATTAGAGGGGATGCCTCTAATCAATATACTGGTTTGGGTAGGAGGGATCAGCTCCTTGTGAAGGGTGCAAGGCACACACCACATTCACCATGATAAACTGAATAAAACATGTAACTAGGATGCACCCATACGCCCCAACTGATATAATAATATGGCCAAACTGAAAAGGGACGCCACGAGCAATCACTCCGCCGTGGGGAAGTCATAACATCGGTGCCTCCAATGCTATGGTTATGGTACCTCCATAACTAGGTGAAACTGGTCATGCTTGTATATGGCTATAGTTTATGCTAAATTAACATAAGCAGTTCAAAACAATAAAACAAATGCTGGGGAAAACAGTTGGCTGCATACGGGAAAATCCTAATAAGGAAGGAATTGTCCATACTGAAAGGACGGAAATCCGTACCTCAAGTCCAGTGAAATGAACGGAAGAAAGACTCCTACTTCTGGATCACTAATGCTACATGAATACACACGTGTATAAGTATCGATTCACTGATTACGTACTGGGTTCTGTGTCTCATTATAGCTGATTTGGTATGTTTTAGGTCATGGTTCACTGTTTAAAGCCTTAAACTGTGTTTATCTTGTATTCTGATTAATCTGATTAAGTATTACTGGTGATTCATGTATTATTATACTTACTGTGTAATAATAAGTAACTTTCCAAAAATAGCAGGTTTCTAAAAATAGAAAGTTTCCAAAAATAGAAAGTTTCCAAAAATAGAAAGTTTCCAAAAATAGAAAGTTACCAAAAATAGAAAGTTTCCAAAAATAGAAAGTTTCCAAAAATAGAAAGTTTCCAAAAATAGAAAGTTTCCAAAAATAGAATTTACTGCCTAAAATAGATTAGTTTCTAAAAATAGAAAGTTTCCAAAAATAGATCAGCTGCCTTAATTAAATAAGTTTCCATATATAGAAAGTTTCCATGATTAGATTAGCTGCCTGAAATAGATTGATTTCCATATATAGAAGGTTTCCATAATTAGATTAGTTGCCTTATTTAATTAAGTTTCTATAAATAGAAGTTTCCATAATTAGAATTAAGCTGATTACATAAGCTAACATATAAGTCTAAGTGTTTAAGCTTATTTCTTAAGTCATAAGATATAGTGTATAGTTTAATTATTATTTCATGTATTTTAATTAAACTATAGGTTAAGCATTTTAATTAAAGTGTAACATGTATTAATTAAAATGAAATGAAAATACTTAGGTTAAAATGTGTATTATTATTAATAATAATATAACCTAAGTCATGTCTAAATTAATTAATTATAGGCATGTTTTAATAATTAATTAATTATAACTTATAACATAAAATACTTAGGTTAAATTAATGTCATGATAAACTAATAATTAAAATAACCTAAGTCATGATTTAATTAATATTTCATGTTATTAATTAATTATATCCTAAGTTCATGATTCATAAAAATTACATGTAACATAGATCATGATTTTAACCAACGAACCATGAATCGGGTATGAATTCGACACCGTACCCCGGGCCAAACCCGGGGCACACGTGTCCCCTTGCTGCCGTGGGTCCCACATGAGCCAACCAAGACCAATTGTGGTCTTGGTGGTGGCGGCAATAGCAAACCAAACCCCCCCTCGGGTTTGTTTGCTAGGCGGCCAAAAACAAACACCCTTATAAACCATTCTTTGATTTTAATTTATACCAAAACATGTTAGATCAATGATTAATTACCTTGTTTTCATAAGAAAAATAATAACATGTTCATGACAATAATCAAAGATTAAAAGAATTAAAAGAATTAAAAAGAAGGGTTAGAAAGGTATACCACTATGTAGCTTGGAAAAAGGATGAACAAACACGTATTCTAACACTTGTTTTTAAGATCAAAATCAATCAAACACCCTCTTATGGTGGTGTATAGGTGGCGGCACAAAGGAGGCAAAAAGGAGAGGAGAAAAACTCTTTTAGGGTTTTTGTTTATTTCTTGTAAAATGAAAAGTGAAAACATGTTTTACTCTTTACCCCCCTTAACTTGTAAAGTCCATGGGCCAAGCCCATTTTGTCTATGTGTGCCGTGGGTATGGGGGCCCCACATGGGGTACCCGTACCTTTCTCGTGTCCCGATGTTTCGTGTTCGTTCGTGGTTAAACGTGCTCGTGTTTAACGTGTTTCTGTTTCTTTTAACGTGTCGTTTATCGTAAACTTAACACTCGTAAATATATTATAAGTATTTACGTAATTATTTTAGTTAGTATTTTAAATGGTGTTCATGATTTAATTATGTTCACGTGATATATTATTAACTGTTTATCATGGGTTCGTACGTAATCGATACTTGTCATGACATACACGTATGCACTTGCTTGATTATTAGCACATGAATGTGATCAATACTACATGAGGTAAGTTTTAATCTAGAACGTACGATCTTAAGGGCACTATTCATGGTAAAAGCATGCGGGTTTTACAGGTGGTGATACGATGGAGCAAGTATATATGTCGAGCTTTTAAACAATTATGTTAATTGGCTATATATGCTCTTAAAAATAAGTTAAGTTTTTGTTATATTGAGGTATTGGGGGTTATTAAAAGTAAAATGATTTTAAGAGATTTTGTAATTTGGGTTTTTGTTTTGAAAAGTTATGAATCCTTAAATTATAACACCCATGGCATACTAGGAACCCTTCATCTAATTATGCATAATGGAATATGAAATTTCACATTTGGTGCTCCGTGTTATTTTGGATCTTGGAGATGGGATACTGATTTGAGTATTTTTGCAGGTCGATGGAAGGTAAAGTGTTTTTAATTGATCAAATAAGTTAGAAATTAATCAAGTAGGTAAATACTGAAATTACTTATCTATGTGATGCTTTAGGATGCTAACTTTGTAGCACTGGTGAAAGTATCTTATCTATTTGCATCCATTTTAAATGAATGCATGTGCTACATGGATATATTAGCAACTTGTATGTGTTTTCAAGTCTCGTGGTGCGTGTATGGTCAATGTCTTTCGACCAAACTATCTTCGAATAAAGATTGCTCAAACAATGTTCTGCACAAATATCACATATTATACAGTTATTGTGCTAATTTATGTAGAATTAAACGATGGATCGTGTATAGTAGTAAAGAACCACTTTGGAGGGTTTGGGTACTTTAAGCTGGTTCTGCTTATTTGGTTTTTAGGTGCAAAATAAGCAGTCCTTTTGGTTATTTTATGAGTTTGCTTATGTTTATTTTGTTTTTCGAGGGGCGAGATATATAGAATTTGTTACTAAGTAGAAAAATAAGCAAATCCCAACATCCTCTGGTATTTTGGGAGTTCCTTTTGTTTTGCGAGAGTTGCTTACTACCTAACATAAATCGGCTTATTCGTATCTTGAAGAACACTTATATAGTTTCTTAATAGTAATTAATTTTACAATATAAGCAATCCCGGACATAACTTAATCATATACGAGTAGCTAATTTTTTTTTAAGTATAAGTGTATAGCCCTTGTAGCTAGAATTTAGGGTAAAATTGTATTAAATTTCATGCTAGTTACCTTTTTTAGTGATTACTGATCATACTTTATTTTGTTATTGTTTCAGATTTCTGATGTTGCACGTATTGGCAGCGAATTGGCCTTTGCCACTCAAACGCTGGTCTTAAACATGTCACATGAACAGTTGGTATTGTCTCTACTCCTACCTTTATGAAAGATTTTAAGTAGTTGATTGTTAGTTGTATTTTGGTGTGTACGTATTGAAGTTAGTTGCAGTGGGTTTAAAATTTGGTTTTTTTTGTAGGGTGTGGAGCATAAGCGTTATATATAAAAACTTGGTCTCAAGGGTCGACGATGAATAAAGAACTCAAGAAAGGAACGAAGACAGGATTGAATGAGAATGTTGTTAAGATGTAAAGGTTGTAGATTTGGGCACATTGGTTTAGCATGTAAAAGTAGATTTGTTGAATTGTATTGTAACGTTTAATAATTTATCTTAATGTGGTATTGTAACGTTTATTGATTTGTTATTATTCTGTATTGTGGTCTGTGGATTTGTCGAATTTGAATTGTAGATTTTTTCGGGAAAATTTATGGAATAAATCTGGGAACTGAAAACATTTGTTACCCCCCCCCCCCCCAAGTACATGTGACAAAATAACAAAATGGTATTCCAGATTTTTAAGTGTAGGGACGACTAAGTCGTCCCTAAGCAACAACATGTCCAGATTTTTATTAACTTAGGGACGACTAAGTCGTTTCTATGTTTAATATCTGGGCAACTTTGAAACCCTTAAGGACGACTAAGTCGTCCTTAGGTTTATATTTACTTATTTTTTTTCTATAATTGATTTTATTAATTATTAAAAAAGGATTTTTTATTAAAAATTAAAAAAAGTTTATTTTTATTAAAAGCCTAGGGACGACTTTTTCGACCATAAGTTTCAAAGGAAAGTCGTCCCTAGGTTAGTCAATTGTTTCAACGGAAAGGCTGCGGGACCCACTTGGTCGTCCCTAGGTTTCAAAGGGCAAGTCGACCCTAGAAATCTAGAGACGAATTTTTGGGCACAACCCCCTTGGGTCGACTAAGTCGTCCCTAGTGGTTTAGGGTCGAAAAAGTGACACCCTAGGGACGAATAAGTCGTCCCTAGGATGCGAAATTGTTGTAGTGAGCAATGTAAAGACAAAAGTATGATCTTCAAGTATTTACTTTTATTTATTCAATTATGTGTTTTGAAACAAATATACAATCATTATATTATTATTATTATTTATTCACTTGCACAAGTTGTGACCATTTTTGTGGTCTTGAAATGTGTTTGTGCGAAGAAAAAAAATACAATAGCAACCGTTGTGTTTCTAGATTTTTGTTGGAACTGTTTCAGAACAGATTTACCAAACCGACACTTGTAAATGACCTTGAACCATGATGCACAAGTGTTCAACTTTATCGATCCATTTAGTCATTCTCAAATAATCAAACGAAGTCACAATATTGCAAATAACGATCCAACTTAAGGTATAATGGGTTAATACATAAATAGGTTACTAAAGTTTGCCTAAATGTTCATCTAAGTTAGTAAAGGATTTTTGGTAACAATTAAATTACTTAAGTATACGGATTATTCATACAGGTTACTGAACGTTTAGAAAAGTTATCTCTAGGTTACTCCTAAGGTGAACAACCGGTATTACCGGTTTCATTGTCCACGAAAGTTTCATATGTTCAAGAAAGTTAGTATAGTTCACGAGTTTAACAAACGAGTTACTGAACTTTAGAAAAAGTTACACTCAATAAATAATTACATATATATATATATATTTATTTATTCCGTCCATTTTCTTACGTACTCATTCGTTATCTTGCGTTTTCATATGTTTTGTAAGTTATCATCCGTTTGTATCTATTTATCCGTTTACGTACGTTTACAATCGCTTTTTCTTTATATATCTATGTCATTTGTATTCTTTTCACTAATCAATAAAAAAACATTTTAGCAAACACAAAAATGCATCCCAAAACACAAATTACAATTTTTTAGAAAAGAATATTTAGAGTAACAAAAAGAATTCTAAAATTTTAAGTTTAACTTTTTGTTACGATTTAAAAAATTAAGATTTTAAATATTGTAATGAGTCGAAAAAAGAAATTAATTTTTGTATATATAAAATTACGAAGTACAAAAATAATTTATATTTTTTAAGATTTTTTTCTAATAAGAAAGTATAAAAAATATTTTTAAGAAAAATTAAGGTTTAACTTCTTTTAAGATTTTAAATATTATAATGAGTCGAAAAAAAGTGACACCTTTTTAATATTTCGAGAATTAAGATTAACCTTTTTGATTTTAAATAAATAAGATTTTTTATGTACGAAAAAAGTTCTATTTTGTAAAAAAAGTTGAATAATAACGTGAAGAATTAAAAAAATATATATAGTTAAAATAATAATAGTTAAACGGTCCTGCAAATAGATAATTGTGAAAATAAACAGTCATTAAGCAAAATGATAAACACTTAAAGATTTTATAACCAGAGGAAGTAACATGTAAGAGTGTTACAACATAATCAGATTTATTTGCGTTCGTTAATCATAATGAGTCTTTACGTTTATAGTATATAAATTATTTATTATATTTACCCGCAACTTATTTTATAAAAATAGGAAAAAGATTATGTCACATAAAAATGAAAAGTAAACTCATAATAGTTTAATCGTATAAATAAAAACGAAATTATATTTAAAAGGCATGTGACTTGCGAGTTAATACATAACCTATAACAACGGGTTACAAAACTTGTATAACATGTAACCAATACAATAGTAACTTAATTGATACCAAAAATACTTTAGTAACTTTAGTAAATATTTAGGCAAACTTTAGTAACATATTTGTGTATTAGCCCTATTATAATAACACAACAATGTCACTACAAATAGCATGTTAAAATCCCTGTTGATAATCATTTTGATAAATACTACCATCATCTTCATCATTACCACTATCAACATTATGATCATCACGAAAAATCCGTCCAGGGTCGTCTCGTAAATTGTGAAGGCGATGTGCCACACTTATATAATGGCCCACTCATATATGAAATTAAAATTACATATACGTAAAAAAAAAGTTACTAATACCGTAATTGTGCTTCAAGACATAATAAGGCCTTCGGTTTTCTTTTCATTTGAACATGTTATTTTCATATCTTACTCTGTTTTGATCAAGAAATGTAAAAATACTATAAAATCGTGACAAAATCTAATTATTTCGTAAAAGATCAAAAGCATCACAATATTATGCTAACAATTATGTGTTTTTGTTTCATATTTCTTTTTGTTAATTATGTCGTAAAGTACTAAGTACATCGGTTTAATATTAATTCTTGGATTACCATAAGTATCTAAACTTTTAAGATAATAGAAGAAAAAAAGGTTGTAAAGAAAAAAACGAGAAAAATTTGATAGAAATATTTTTTTTAAATGATTTGAAAGTGAAGAGAAGAATAATAAGAATATATATTGGTATTTAGAAATTTTGTATTGGGCTCACTAACTATAATGGGTTATATAGAAAATTTGAGGCCTTATATTTTTGGGGGCTTGTGCGCTTGCACAGCTATACCCCTCTACGACCAGCCCTGAGTTGGTTGATAATACCCGCCGAGATTGATTATAGATTGATAAAATAAACATAACATAACTAGGTCCTTACAATAATATACGTAAGTTCTGCTACCTATCTAAGTTTCTAACGCAACAAAATAACCAATCCCATGGAGTATGCGTTATAATGCGACAATACATAACAATGTTATAGAGTATGAACAAATGCAACTCTTTTAAACTTAATTTTTTCATTCGTTGTAATTGTAAAGGGTAAATGTCAAAATTACACAACGTACTTTTCCAGATAATCCATTATACCCAATGTACTATTTTATATTCGAAATTCACACTCGCCACATAGGATTTTGGTCAAAAATTTGAATTTACCTTTGACTTAACAGAACGTTAATTATTTCGTTAAGTTGGAATTTAGTTTTACATTGTTTGTCCCTTAACTAACTATCATCATATTATCTTCATCTTCATCATCTTCTTTATTTTCCAGATTCAAAATCCTCCAAATCCCAAGATCAAAATAACTCCTTCATATCCAAAATCCAAATTCTTTAAGTTCATCTTATCACAACTACACAGTGGAAATAAATTTATAACAGGGGGAAATAACAAAAACAGATAACCAAAAAGTCACCTACTTTATACCAATACCCACTTCGTTTCCTCTACTGTAACATCACAAGTTAAGCTTCATTGACCCACAATACATCACGTGAAGTGAGGTGTGGACAACAATGAATATTTACTGCTTAGTATATTACTCCCACGTGCACTACTTTCTGATCACCTGTTCGATAGTCCAATGAAACAAGTATACCTCATACCATATCACAATCAACAAGAATCGAAATACAAAGTCATATTACAAAGATCTCAGTATTCTTCTTATCGTGTAGTACATAAATTTGTAAAACTTTTACAAGATCAATACACAGGAAGAGATGTCATCATAGATCTATGTAGAAGGAAACCCTTTCTTTTACGTTTCGAACTCAAATGAAAATCTAGAACAAGATTGTTCTGATTAATTGTTCTTTGGTACGGATAATTAAATCGAAGAACCATACACATGTATGTACAATCGTACCTACCTGAGATCGCGCAAAGACCTTGAAGAACATCAATTTGCAGAAACGTTTTGGGTTGGCAATTGGTACTCGTGGATTTAATTCGAGACAAAGGTGTCTTTGATTGTAAGATTGTATTTTTTGATTTGATTAGATTGAAAGAGGATGATTCGACTTGATATGAGATGGAGATCATGACTGAGATTTAATTCGTGATTGGGATTGATTGTATATGGTGGCTAGATATGAGGTGTCTTTGATTGATTGGATATGAAGGAGTTGTCTGGAAAATAATGAAGATGAATCTGGTAATGAAGAGGATGATGAACATGAATCTGGATATGAGGTGTCTTCATCTTCATTATTTGTCCTTCCAACTTAACGAAATAATTAACGTTCCGTTAAGTCAAAGGTAAATTCAAATGTTTGACCAAAATCTTATGTGGCGAGTCTGAATTTCGTACATAAAATAGTACAGTGGGTATAATGGATTATCTGAAAAAGTACGTTGTGTATTTTTGAAATTTACCCCAATTGTAAATGACTTAACAAACGTATACCATTGAAAATAAATCCAATCTGCTAAATTATTATACATGAAAACGCGCCTCGAATATTCAAAGCACGATAAGAGCAAATGGTGTCACGAAGAGATTTACCCTCTTCACTTGTGACACCTCAGCGCCACATCACGCCAACTAACTAAAACAAAAACCAACTAAACACCCCCTCACTCACAACTAGTCTCTCTCCTCTTCACTTGGGTCCCACCACTCACCATTTTATTTCTTTTTTCATTTTTTCACACAAACTAAAAATTCATTTCATAAAAATAAAAATTACAAATACTTCAAATAAAAATACAAATACTTAAAAAAAATACGGAAAAAAAATAATACGGAAAAAAATACAAATACGGAAAAAAACATCATAATCATCGACTGCATATTTCGCCCGATTTTTGCCTGTTTTCTTTCGATAATCGACTTGTTCGGTTCAGGCAAATTGTCGGTTCTGATAGAGAGAAACTCCATCTCTTTGAACTCCAATTCAACATCGGCTTTAGCTTTCTCGGCATCGGCTTTAGCTTTCTCGGCTTCGGCTCTAGCTTTCCTCGAGTGGTACATGTCTCTACCGGCATGTATTTTGAGGAGTAAAGCCTCGTTTATTTCTCCCTTCGAAGTGTTCGAACCACTACCCGTGCTGCTGCCAGTTGTTTCTGATCGAGTCTTCTTGGCGGGTCTCTGTTTTCCTGTTGGTCGAGCTCGAGGATCTGGACCGAATACGGAGGTATGATCATTTTCGTCAAGACCCTCGGGTGCGTCCCATTTTGAGTAGTTTTTAAGCACCCTCCACACATGGTCAAGCGTAAATTTTCTCCCTCTGTTACAAGCCGAAAATTCATGTTTTGCAGCACGAATCACGTCATCTTCGTTTTGACCGATTTTCTTGTTAAGACCTTTGAAGATAGCGTGAAACTTTTGAACATCGGGGTGCATCCTTGACCATTTCTCGGTCAACATATTCTTGGTACGACGATTTGCGTTACGACCATTAAAATCGTCATAAATCGTGTTCCAAAAATACTCTTCAGTTTATCAGTCCCGCGATCTTTGTCTTCTGAAACGCCGACCCAACACTCGGCCAGTATGACCTCCTCAGCAGGTATCCACCGTTGGGGTGTCGACTCCACCAAAACATCGGCGTCGTCATCGATGTCGTCTTCGTCTGCGGACAAATCAACCGCGATAGATTTTTTTGACCCCCGTTTTCCTTTACGAACTACTACTTTTTTTTTGTGGTGGAGGTTGCGGTACTGGTATTCTGAATTGTGTTTCAGGGACTTGTTGACTTTGAGATGGATTAGGATTAAATTGCGATTGATTAAACTGAGATGGGTTAAATTGAGATTGTTTCAAAGCTAGTAGTTGATTATAGTAGATTTGTTGGGGTGACAAGTTTGGAAAGCATTGATGCGAAAATGGTGGGAGGGCTGCGAATTGACCGGAGCCTTGGCCGGACTGCGTCGCCGGAGAAGAGGACGACGATTGATTCGGATCCGTGCTTTGGCTAAGAAGTTGCGAGTAGGAGAGGTAATCGTTTGGGAAGTTTGACATTTTTTTTGTGATTGTATGTGTAAATTGTGATTGTAGTGTAAATTGTGAATGTATTGTGTGTGTATTGTAAATGTAGTGTGATATATAGGAAAATAAATAAATTTAAAAAAAAAAAAATTTTTTTAAACTATCCGTTTCACAACGGTATAAACAAGACTGGGCCCCACCTTTTTTTCCTTTTTCACCTCGTTAAAATATGGCGAATAGGGATTGGCGAAAAGGGGTCTGGTGTCACGGCGAGCACCGGCGAGGGTGCCACCTAGGACCGGCGAAACCCCCTCGCCGTGACACCGTTTGCTCTAAGTCTTGTGACGTTTCCGAGTCACGTTTTTCGAGACAATTTGCACTGGTTAGTACAACTCGAGACAAAAAAAAAACTCAACGCTCGATATGGTTATGCGATTTAAGATGGGCGTTTTAGAAAGAAAGAAAAAAAGAAATGCAAAACACGATGCACCCTTCAACAACTTGAAAATTTAAAAATTTTGGATGAGTTAAAAGCTAAAACTACTAGCTACCCCTACCGGCATCGCCCTACGCATGCAAAATTTCTGCCACAAAGTAAAAAAACACGTGCTTTCCTGTAAAAAGTTGTATCTTTCTGTGCCATTTCACATGCAAACAGTAACAACTTATTTGAGTTGTTTTTGTGTGAAAAATAAGAGTACATTGGGTGAATTTTAAAAACAATGAAGAACTTATTTGGCTATATAACCTAACCTCATTCCAGTTTATACAACACCATTAAATTTACCACCTTCACTTTCATTTTTAGACTATTTAGTGAACTCTCTCAGAAACACAACTTTTGGTGTAGCTTCCGAACACATACCCTTCCCCCCAGCTATTTTTAATCTCTACAGAATGATCTTCCTCTTCGTTGTCATATATGCTATGGAATAGACATATATAACAACGCAGAAGAAAACAGTTTGTAGAGATTAAAAATAGTGGGGGGAAGGGTATATACAGTATGCTACACCAAAGTTGTGTTTCTGAGAGAGTTTTCTTCCCGGTCATGTGATGTTCAACCCCAAAAGCTGAGTTCTGTCGTCCCTATGCTTGACGACGAGAGTGTCGTAGTATTTGTGTGGTTTACGAAGAAAAAATGAAATAAATTGTAGAGTAGTATTGTTTATGTAAATAGTTTTCTGGATCAGGGTTACTTTGAACATCTTGTGATTGTATTACTATTCCAGGACTTGTTTGATTACTACTGTAGCTTTTAGTGTTTAGCTTTGTAGCTTGTAGTATTTCTTTTGACGTTTGTACTTGCCGACCTCGTTCCTATTTCTTCATGTTATTTCGATATTCGTATTTTGCTTATTTGGTTGCTAAGATCGTAAAGAGAATCGACTAGTTGTTGTTAGAGGTGCGCAAATGGTTTTGTAGTCAACCAGTCAACGAACATGTTACTGATATAACCGGTTCTGTGTGTGTCACAACAGACCCATCATCCATGACTGCCACAAGTTGTTGAAAGTTAAATTTCATCATATTTATGTGTTTACCTTAACCAAATGGACAACTATATTGAGGTCACAAAGCGAACACAATGAATATGAATCCAAGCATGAGTTCCCATGCAAAAGATGTGCAAACACCCCGCTTGTTGCATTAGTCGAGTTTACCTTCGAGTTTCTCCTATTAATAATTGTCTTGGGGAGTGTTTCTTTTTCTTTATATGCCTCTTAGTGGGAAAAGTTATGGGCCTAATTCACTTTAAACATCTTGTTCCACACTCACACAAATATTTGTCTCTTCTCACTAAGAGGCTACTTAAGAGCCTAATATGAAAGCATGTAAAAAAAGAAACAAGCCCTTAGTGCTACATATAATAAAACAGACAATACAGTTAAGGGTCCTCCTATTAATACCCCTAAGCAGGGGCGGAGCTAGGGGGTTCCCGGGGATGCATGGGAACCTGATGAAATTTTGTCGCGTAGTTTATTTTTATGCTAAAAATCTCGATTTTTTCAAAATGAACCCGATCCCAAATTAAGTGTTATATAAATATTCGTGTTAAAATTTTTTGTGCACCTGATGAATTATTTTCTGGCTCCGCCCCTGCCCCTAAGTACAAAAAAAGTACTTTTTTTTTTGTACTTTTTGTCTCTTTCCACTGTTTACAGTTCTGCACTGTTTTTTTATCAGTTTCGATTCTGTATTTTTTACTGTTTATTACTTTTTACCTATTAAACTTTATAAGTTTCATTCCGTATTTTCAAAATCTCAGCTTTATAACATAAATAAAATTATAAAAATAAAATAAAATAATAATAAAAAAAAGAAAAAATTCAAGGGGGTATAGAGTGCATTTTAGAGGGTTTATATAACCTCACCTACAGTTAATGTTGTCTAACCAACGACTGGTGGCTCATACACAAATTGCTTAGAGAAGTAAATTCTATAGCTATTACATTCACTTTGCTCAAAAAAAAAAGAGGAGAATGGGGGAAAATAATAAGACTAAGTCGAACTATCTTATTCTTTCATTTGCTTTTCAAACGCATCTTTTTCTCTTTTCTTGCTGTTTTTTTTACAAATAAAGGTAAATTTTGCCCATTTTATTAAATATAAGTACTTTTTGACATTTAAAAAAAAAAGATAGGACACCTTTTGTCCATTCATTATTGTTTATAGGTTAAACGAGCGCATATATAAGACACTAAATGGGCTTAATGAGCGTATTTACAATACTAATTAGACAATCAACGAATCTTCTATATTTAATTTTTTATCTCCAAATTTCAAACAAGTATTATTATTTTTTATTTTTACGCTTTTAAATATGTTTTATTCTCATTTTATCTTACGCTCGTTTAGCCGGCTCGTTTCACTCGCCTATTTAACCTACGCCAGTTTAACCGCCGTCAATGCCCGCCCGCCGCCCACCGCCCGCCGCCCGTTTTGCCAACACTAGTTACAAAACTATACAAACTGAGACAATATGTTTACGGGCTTATTTTCTTCTTATTTTATAAGTTGGGTATTATATAAGGCCTTATTTTTGTGTAACAATCTATATGAAGTAATTAAGTCCATGGTACGTGGTGGGTTATTCATTACTTCTATATACCCTATAAAGGGTTTATCCCAATTGTTGAAAATTGAATGTTGAAACTTGAAAAACTTGGAATTTATGGAAATGTTGAAGAACCGTGTTTTATATTTACAAAATATGGGCAATGTTGAATAAGTAAAAAGACTTTATATACGGCATTATTGAAAATTTATATGTTAAAAGTTGAATTTTGTAACAAAAAAGGCAATGTTATAAACACTCATTAACCTCATTATTATCTTGTTGACCTTGGCGAGTTGTAACCGACCCATATTATAAAACTTACCATGAAAGTTTCATAATAATCAGAAAATCTCTACTACAAACTTAAGAAAACAATAACTTTACAACCACACTCTCAAAATTCTCTCTTTGTATTCCAACTAACACAAAAGAACCTTTTACCATCGCTTCGATGCCTCCAGTCCCTCTCGCTGCCACCATTTATCCTTTATTGTTGGTGAATGGTGTGTGACGATGGTGATGGTGTGTGACGATGATGATGGTGGTGGTTATTCTTTCTTGTCGGTGAATGATATGTGACGACGGTGATGGGTGTGTGACAATGGCGATGGTGGTGGTAGTTAATGAGTACAACGGTATTAGTAGGTTTGTTATTTTTTTTATTTCAACACAAAACATAGTGGATAATTTGAGGTTTTCAGATTTATTGTCTTATCTCTCGAGATATATTATATGTTATCCTTGAGTTTTTTTAGATCTATCAATTCTTCTTTGCTTTGATACTGATAGTGAATTTGCTTGAATACCATATTTATACATTTGTTCAAGTTTGTGTATGTGTTGTTTATAGTTGTTGTATTTATGCATCTAATTGAGTCCTTCAATAACAAAATTGGAATGGTAGTGATGTTGCTTATGCATATTGTAACATGATTGACATCTTATATAGGTAAAATATAGATTCCTCATAGTTTGTAATGTTGGCCTTATTTATCGATGTTGGTTTTTGATAACTTTGTTTAAAATTTTGATGGTTGTTTAATTCCTGCTAAAGGTAATAATGCATGTAAGAATCGTTCATGGGGTGGGATCCCAATTGTTCTTTTTATGAATCCCATTGTCTCTATGAACCTTGGATTTTTCTATTTATATTTTTGGAATGTGTCTAACATTTGAAGATTGTGTAATTGTGTTCACTATTGATTCTTAGCTTTGTCTTGTTCTTGTTTTTACTAGTGATATGTAACTTGATGTTTGTTTGGTGCTGCTGGATTATATTAGTGCAACTTGGTTTTGGTTGACTCTAAACTTTCTGGTCATTTTGTTTTACATGTGTTGATTGATCTCAGCGACAAAATTTTAAAAATTAAAGTAAATGACTAATCTGTTGGTATGTAACAAAGGACAATGGGTTTCTACATATTTTAGGAGATATGTGTCTCTTCTCACATAATAAATGGAGAGGATGATTCTTTCTAGAGTGTCGGATAAATCAAATGGTGTGAATGAACCAAGGCAAAATCAACATAAGCTTCATAATATTGAAGAAGAATCCCGGAAGGAAATCCCCTTGAACATGTACCTCATATTATAAGTCTTTTTATGTTGTATAGTTAGCATTTGGTTCAAATTCATTTTAAAGCATGTCAAGCTCTTTTCTGTATGAAGTAATGATGTAAACGAGTGAATGAATGCAACATAATAGATGCATTACAGTACACCACTACACCATAAATCTAAAACTGTGTGCACTATCCGAAAATTTGTGACTGCACACTTCAGCCATCACCCAATTAATAACATTAAATCGCACCCAACATCGACACACAACAAACGTCTAAACGCGAAGCACCGGTTTAATACATTGTTATTATAAGTTGCGAATGTTTATTCTTTAATAAAAGTCACTTTCGTCCTAGATTGCTGCAATAATCTCGAAGTTACCCAATATGTTTGTTTTTTAAGTTGGATATGATAGCCTTCGTGCTATATTGTTACCGAAATAGTTCAAACTAACTCTTTGTTTCTTTCGGGTCGAAGAGTTGTATACATTGTTTTGTGTTAATATGTGGTCAGAAGCCATATATGCTATATTAGAAGTTCCTATGCATTTTTGTTTCCTAGGAAATGCCATAATTTTTAATAGTGGTAACATTTAAGAGTTTTTCTAAAGGCAGGAATTTGAATGTTGCAAAATTTTATTTGCTCTTAAACTGGTTGCTTTCTCTGCACAAGATAAAAGGTTGGATGCTCTAATGTTATTTACGCATGAGGTGTTTATGTATCTTGGAGGACACTTAAAAGTAGACCCACATAGTACGTATCAGAAGGAAGTTTCTTTGGTTGAGCTACAAAAGATGCATCGTGAGCATCAACATATATATACTATGTTGGCAAGTTTATTTGTATACTATTTGTTCTCAGTATTTGTATTTATTTATATTAGTAGAGCTTACAAAGTATAAGTGCTTGCAATAGTACTGTACCATAGGCTAATTCAGACATCATGCTATATGTTGTATCTTTAAGCGACAATTTTTGCCCATTTTTAGAACCAAATAATTTGCTTTTGAAATATATTGATCTGTTACATTATTAACAGAAATATACTTGCTACATTAGGCTCGGCACAACAGTGCCTGTCGAACTCGATCGCGATCGGGGTCGCACTTGGTCGGCTCGTTGCAGCGACCGAGTCGACTAAATCGACCGCCCGAACTCGATCTTGGGAACGATCGACTTGTGCAATCTATCTCAGCTTCCTTCCTCTTTTATTTCTATTCTTTTTATTATTTTTTTAATTAAATTTATTTAGTTTAATTATATTTTAACTAAATAAACTTTTATAATAAATTTTCAAATTTTAATATATAGAGTTTTGTTTAATTACTCATAAAATATATTAAATTGACTATTTTTAAAGTTAGTTTTGGTTAATGCATTTTATCCTCAAGATGTTACCCTTTTTCCCTTTTTGCACCAATCAAATGAGAATTTTCTAAAATACTTTATGCAACTTATGCGACTTTTCTAAAAATGAAAAAAAAATTAATAATTTTTCAGATTTTCCTATTTTTAGAAAAGTCGTATAAGTTGCATAAGACATTTTATAAAATTCTCATTTAGTTGGTAAAAAAAGGAAAACAAAAATGACATCTTGAGGCATTTTAAGACTTTTCTCAATAAAATATTAAGTAAGTGATTAGATCAACTTAAATCTTACATTTGAAATAGGACTATAAGAACTTAAATTTGCGGTGTTTCAAAATTGTGCTTTAGTTTATACTTAAGAGATGCAACGTACCCCATTGCTAGCAGCAAGGATCATTAGCATTCGGGCATACCAGTATGCATTTGTTATATGTCTCTATTTGTTGTCTGATACATTTGAACCTTTTTTGTTGAGTTGAGTTATTGCGTGTTGCAACTATTTGCAAAAACATTTTGATCATTTCACGTTACACAGACTGATTTTAGGAATTTCCGCCGTTATGCGCGGGTATTCGGCTACTACAACATAAAGTGCAAATAGTTATTTTCCATTAATTTAAACTTTATTATAGTATTATTTTTTTTCGTCTATTCGTATAAAGGCAACCATTATTTTACATTTTTTGTCAATCACCTCTTTAATTCGACGTGTTTAATCTGGTTTCCAAAATGTGAGTGTTTTTTTTACCAAAACTGATTTAATCGATTGAACCGATCGGATCGAACTAGGATTCAAAATATTGAATAGATGTTCTTTGTGCCGACAACTATTGTAATTTGACGCGATTAAAATTTTTCTTCCATAAAAACAAAAAAATCCTTTTATAATTTTTTTAGTTATCTTTAAAAAAAACATTAAACTTCGTCACGTAAAAATCAATAAACATCAGTTATACAAAAAGTTGTAAGTCGAATCAATTAAGAGGAACTTAAACAACCACACTTTCTTTCCTTTGAGTCAAAATTAGAACATAAAGTGGAATTATTTTGAGCAACCAAGGGGCCGTTTGGTTCGCCGAATGTTTTTGATGTAATTGTAATTTATGAAAAAATTGTAATGTGGATGAATTGTAATTCGAATTGTTAAAATATGTTAATGTGTTTGGTTGGTAATGTAATGTAATTAATATTAATTAAAGGACAAAAATATATATTATTAAATTAAAAAGTTGATAAGAGGATATAAATAGCAAGGTTATTTTGTAAATGTGTATAGATTACATTGTAATTGAAACTTTACATCACAAAAGTGATGTAATTAACATTACATCAAATAGGTGGGCCCAATGTAATTTAGATAATTACAATTACATCTATTAATCAAACAAACAAATTATGTAATTATAATTCAAATTACAATTACATCAAACTACATTGAATTCGATGAACCAAACACCCCCAAGTAATTAGTTGATCGGAATAATCGCATTATTTATTTTTCTATACCTTATGATAATCCTATTTTGAACCTTATGATAATCTTATTTTGACTAACAATCCCTGTTGAATGGGATTATAACAAACCCCCATCAAGAAACCAAATTGTTGTACTATATTACTCCATAAAACATAAAATAAAATCACTCGTGTATATGTTTCATTTTAGACAGCCTATTCTGATTATTAAGCGTGAGTAGTATTCTTTTTTTTCAAACCAATTTAATTTTGTCAATAGAACTCGATTTCGCGCCGCATTGTTAATTTTGTCAATAGAACTCGTTTTCGAGCAACATTTGAAGAATTCCGATTAACTACATCAGTAGCTTTGACACCTCACAACAGAAACATCTGTAGTTCTTCAAGGGAAATGACAAGATGATGCTGAAGTTGTGGCAGTTGCAGCAGGCATTGATGATGCTGAAGGTGATGAGTGTTTCCAAGCTTTGCACCTGCAAATGAACTTGAAACAACTGCCATTTTTAAGTACAATCCTTTCGATGTAAGTTTTCCTAGTTTTGTGCTTGGTTAAGAACTACGCTAAAATCTCGTAAACAAACATACAAATTGTTTAGATAAGCAATCACAAACCAAAACACTTAACAAACTATATATAAGCAGCAGGTTGTAATAGTTTTATAGAATCGAGTGTGCATATTTTTTTCACATGTGACACGGCTTCTACGGTGTGGCCTCGCATTCATACTTGGACAGATTCTATGCTTCCGCTCTTTTCCTCCGGTGACGATTGGGACATTTGGCTTGAGTCTTGGCACGCTCCAAGCACCAAGAAGGAGCTAGCTTACTCTATATTCGCGGCTCTTGGACCCTCTGGCGCTTAAGAAATAGAATCAATTTCAATTGTAAGCGTATGAGGAAAAGTGATATCTTTGATTATATTTGTTTTAGTTCTTTTTCTTGGCTCAAATTTTGAGGAAAATTTAGTATTAGCGGGAACGATTAGTTACAATTGCCTTTGTAATTTTTTAGCATCTTGCTAGTTTTTCTTTTCTAATATACTAGTTTTAATGCATGTGCACACGCGGAATTTAAACATAAATGATACATTATGTAATAATTTCGTTATTGTAATTTTATGTATAATATATGATTTAAGTTCATTTGGATACCAAACTTTATTTAGATACTAAGGGACTAATCTCCACCACTCATCTCCATCTTAATCTAATAGATAAGATTAAACATAAAACCAATTTCCTCTTTTTTTTTCAAACATTAATATCTTTTAAACCGTCAATCGTTATACGAAAAAAAATATATCATTACGACGGGCATTTAATTATCTTTCTACAGATATGTTATATGATATACTTTCGACAAATTATTTTTTTTGTTTTTTCCGTAATTTATCATATATGATACTAAATATCATATATGATAGTAACACTGGTATCATATATGATATAACTTATCATATATGATATAAACCAATATCATATGATATAAACCAATATCATATGATATAAACCAATATCATATATGATTCTGTAATAATTTGTAACATAACACTAATATCATATATGATAAAACACTATTATCATATATGATATTTTACGCAAATTTAAAAAAAAAACGATTTTTTTTTTTCTTCAAAAGTATATCATATTGCATATCTGTAGAAAGCTAATTAAATGCTCGTCGCGATGGTATATTTTTTTTCGGTTAACACTTAACGGTTTAAAAGATATTTAAATTTTAAAAATAAGTGAAATAATTAAATACTTTTAATCTCAACCATTAGATATGATGAGAATGGATGGTGAGGATGAGTCCCTTAGTATCCATGATACATATAATATCTAAAATAACTTGACTCTAAACTTTTTGGCTTATATAAGTTCATTATTTCAAAACGGAGTGATGATAAAATTAACATAAAGGACTAAGCAAGCGGAAATTCAAGGCAGACTTATAAATAGGCCTACACACCTGGGAAATAAGCTAAAAGGCTCGTTATAATGAACCAAGTCATAATATCTAACCATATATTTCAGTGATGAGCACTTAATGTACACATCCGATCAGATACACATATAAACGCGAAATGAAAAACACTTGTGTGATAGGATACATTACAGATTACGAGAATACAAATTTGTTGAGAATTAGCCATATAATTAAACGCGGAAAATATTCATACAAATTAACAATTAAGTGAATGCTAATTACTGCTACAATTGACTCTATATTTCACTAAACTATTCACATCAACACAAAATAACCATTCATATTATCAAATAACTTAATTGAATACTAACATCAAAAAGAAGATTTGTGATATGTATGAATGATGACTCACGCGTAGGTTTTGTAACACCAGTAAAAGGTACAACTCCGTGTCTAAGCCGATGACAAATTAATTAAATAAACGATGAAAGATTATCTATTCGTGACTCTAGCATGATACAACAAACCAGCTAAAACTAAAAAGCTGCATAATAAGTAACCTAAATTAATAAATAGATGAATGAATGGTTTTGAACTTTCTTGATTTACCCTCACCCTGTACAATATTCATGGAAGGCTACCGCTTGTTGATTTTCTTTGACTGGATGTGTTTCAAAGAACGTATACAAGTTTGTCAACGATTATGTACTAAGATCCGCTCATGCAAAGGCTACCCTCCATTCCCTTCCACTCCCATTGCCTAACAGGTGCTTACAAAATGATAACCTATTAACATACAAATTGGACGGGTTTCCGAGATGTTCCTTTTTTCTTCAATTTCCCCGAATACCTAATCTCCAAATTGTGGAGTTGAGTGCAAGGCCTCAACATCGGACAGACCACCACACACTAATTCCTCTATGTCCTTATCTACTAAACAAAAAGCTCTATTATACAGAACTTTTGAGAGCTCACTACATGAAGTCCAGGAAGTCTAAATTAATCCAGCGAGCCTCGCGGCAGCAGTCTACACGGAAAGTACTAGTTTAGTGCTGCTTGTTGCTGGATATGTAAAGCAACAATAGGCTCGTGCTTTCAATGCACACTGCTAATATGTAGCTAACAGTTGTGGGATTCGTTAGTGAGCTCTCAAAAGAATTCTATAAACTGTTATAAAGGTTCTCGGTAAACATTCTAGACAAGCTTTCTACTTTCAACAAGAATAACTCACCTCAAATGCCAAATCGCAAGCCCTACAAAATATAAAGATAATTTGTAAATTTAATTGAAATTTGAGCTGTGATTCATGTTTAACATAACAAGTACCGAGAGGAAACAAACTACGCTTATACGGGTGATAAGCCGGCTTATGGGTTATTTGGTTTATAAACTAGTTAAAGGGGGCTTATGGCGAAATGAAATAAGCTTATAAGCCCGTTGTATAAGCCAAAACAAACAACCAAAGATCTAGTGTTAAAAAAAGATATGGAATTGTCTGCAAATTTACATCAGATCGAAAACCTTATATATAGTTTTTGATAAAGGTAGTGTAAAATGCAATGAGATAATCACAACAATTGACGAAGCTTTATGATAAATGTAAGCAGCTCCGTCGTCAATTGTTGAGATTATCTCATTCCATTTCACACTAGATAAACAAACCCTAATTTCTGAACATGAATCTTCTTCTCCCATCTTGATTTGTTGATTTACTGCTGATACATGAGCAACCCTAAAAAAATACTACTATTGAAAAGATGAGAACCGAGTTTAAATTTGTATCGGCTTCCGAACCGAACTGATGAACGGCCCTAATTGAAATAAGGCCCATGTAACACATGGCCCAAAACAAAAATGAAAATAAGCCCACAAACACATTCTCTCGTACTTATATAAGTTATGTTTATTTATGTTTGACCATTTGCCTGCTATTAGGGGTTGCTAAATGGATGGACTGGACGGGTATGGTCAGTGTGTTAAATGGACGTTGGTCCATGGACGCGGACTCAATGGACAATTTTTAATATTTGGACTAAATGGACTTGGACCAAATGGACATGTGTTAAATGGACAATATTAAAGGAAAAATAAATAGACGTAAGATTAATTTAACCAAATGCGTTTATGTTGTCCAAATTAGAGGTGGCAAATTATGTCCATATACTTAAATTTGGGTTATTTGGACCCTTTTTTAAACTAATGGACTAAATGGGTATTACTTTTATTTTAGTTGGACTATTTGGACAAGCATGTGGTTAAATAAATCGGTATTATGGACTATTTGGACAACATAAAAGCATTTGGTTAAATTAATCTTGAGTCTATTTGTTTCTCGTTTAGTATTGTCCATTTGACCCAAGTCCATTTGGTCCAATGTCCATTTGGTCCAAGTCCATTTAGTCCAAATATTAAAAATTGTCCATTTAGTCCACGTCCATGGACCAACGTCCATTTAACCCATTGCTCATACCCGTCCAGTCCACCCATTTAGCCACCCTCAATCCAAATAGTACATAATACCCATTTGTTTAATAAAATGTTTTTTATGTTGTCCAAATAGTCCAACTAAAATAAAGGTAATACCCATTTATTCCACTAGTTCAAAAAAAAGTCTAAATAACCCAAATTTTAGCATATGGACATGATTTGACACATCTACCTACTATACTACTATAAAGCAAATGACAGTAGCATATTAAGGTATCATACCATTTAATTATTTTATCGTAAATATCAACATTTTTTATTTGTAAGTTTATAATATTGTCCATTTAACAACAATTGTAAAACAAAACACCCCATTAGATTCAAGGTATTTTCTTATTATTATTATTATTATTATTAAAACTACTTTCAATTGATGTATATAAAATTTAACATAATGCTAGTGTTTATAATTTCTTTACTAACCCTTTAACAAACCATTGTAAGTTTACCCAAACACCCCCTAGACACAAGAGACGCAATGTTATTATTAGTTGGATTTACTATTTGCGAGGTGCGCAAGTGGGTGGTTCAGTGATTCCTAAGGGTTAAAGGGTTCAAACCCACTTCGCTAGATGTTTGCACTTGGGGTGGCTAGGTAAGGGTCGGAAATGGTCCCGGGATTAATCCAAGGTAGATTGGTTAGGGGGTGTTTGTCATACTTTTCTGATTTCGGTTTATATTGCATAAGCTTTAATTTCCAACTCTAATTTTGAGACTTATGAGCTTATATATACTTATCATATCATAATATGATAAGCTTATATCAAAACATAAAAATCGAAGTAAGCGAAACCAAGTAAGCTCATAAGCCCCAAAATAAGCTTAAACATATATAAGCAGCTTATGGGCTAATAGACACTTGTTGACTATTTTTACTAAGGTTATGATGGTAAATGACCACAAAAGACGCATTCGAAAGTAGCTATAACACCTCTCGTATAAGACCATGGACTTGCTGACAACCCTTTAACAAAACAAAAGCTTATCAGCATGAGCTTTGTTTTGGGTAAACGGTGACGGTTTTCCCTGTTGAGATTACCCGGGGAGGGCGAGCCTTTTTTTGACTCACATGTATGCGGCCTCTCCGGGTTAATAACACGACCGTTTTCGACCATTTCCTGACAAATTTTAAATGTACACACCTAGTAAGGACCTTATGTAAACACTTTCATGAACTTGTATTAGCTATATATGCTAATAAGCTTCTTATAAGAAAGCTAAAACAAAACACCCCGTATGCAAAGTTCACTCTATTAGCTTAGATGCAAATGTGTGTAGTAAAACAATGGATACAGAATTGAGTCAACATGTTCCTCCACCTCGTCTTTTTAGACAGGGGCTCTTATGCTAATTATTTAACGGTTAAAGTGTTTAACTAAACAGAAGTGTCAGTTATTTGTATGTTGAACATAACCATTTCGTTCATTTTCTTTTCGTTATTCTTGTGACAGATGGAGAAAGTGAACAGACCGAGACTGATCCACACACAACAACTAGAAGATGTACCTGAGTTGATTCATCATATTCAAGCATTGTTGCCGCCAAAAGATGCAGCCCGCACCTGCGTCTTATCCAAGTCATGGCTATACGCTTGGTCTACCATCCCCACTCTCAGGTTCTGCCAATCCGGTAAGTCTATAACTAAACAGCAAGAAATAAGGTACTTGAGGTTGATCAGCCGGACTATCCAAAGGTATCACATGGACAACATACCAGTTATAACATGTGACATACACTTTGGTATCTGCAAGCCAAAGTCGGCTACTTGCGCTGAGAAGTTTATTAAGCATGTAGCTTCCAAAAGTTCTCTTAAGGAGCTTTACCTAACAGTTGTTGGTGATGTTGCTTCATTTACTTTGCCAGATGAGATATTCTCAAGTAAGAACCTAAATAAATTAAGTATAAAACACGTTTTTTCCCTTCACATAGGGCACCCTCTTAAGAACTACCACCTTCACATTAGTAGCAATCCTTTGATTGTTTGCGTGAACCTGCGAGTGCTAGAGTTGCTTGATGTGCAGTTAAGTCATGAAGAGGTACTTCATAACTTATTATCTACCTGCAAGTTACTTGAAAAGATCAACCTTAGACTTCTTGAAGGCTTGGATAAAATAAAGGTAAATAACCTTCTTTATCTTCAAGAGTTAAAGATAGCTCCATGCAGTGGGTATAAAGCGAGTTTAGAAATTTATGATGTTCCACGCCTGTATTATCCGTTGCAGATTCAATAGGGAGCTTGAGAGAGTTATGTTTGAAAGGTCTGATCTTCGATGATGATTATTATGATCGACTTAGTAACATTATCAATACCAAGTTTCCTTTTCTTGAGAGTTTTACCCTTGATATCATCCGGGCTTGGGTGGATAGTTTGGATATAAAATCAAGTTCATTGCAGAGATTGACACTAGTGTCGAGCTGTGTGTTGCCAGTAGAGGTACACGTTTATGCTCCCAAATTACTTTCTTTCCGGTACAAAGGCTATACAACATATCGTTTCTTATTTCCAACCATTGTTCCTGAGCAAATTGAGTTAACTCTGGTGAGGAATCATCCCATCAGTGAATACGTCTTTGTTAAGTTGAGGGAATACCTCAATCTATCAAGCATGTTTAATATTGTGATAAAAAGTTTTGGAGATGTTCTAGTTCCATTCAACATTGATGACTTGAGAACAAGGGTCCTGTTTCCAGCTACCAATGTTGAAAAACTGTCGTTTGAAACATTCTCAAATGATGGTCTGTTGGAGAACTCGGCACTCCTCTTTGATGCATTGTTTTCTATTTGCCACCCCCTGTACGTAGAGGCACATCTTCAGATGAGGCTCAAAGCCGCTGATTACTTCTTGAAGCTAATGAGTATGGGGGCGATGGAAAAGAAATCTGGAAATTGGCCGGACCTCAAATGTTGTGAAATAAAAAATGGTCTTGAAGGAGAATGGGAAACGCTAACAAGCTCTTCTTTAAGTTTAATTCATGAATGGTCTCAATGTGTGTTCAAACTTGGTTTTTGCTCTCCTTCGAAAAGCTGCCTATCTTCAGACTTATGATAATATTGAATGTTTATATCTGCAAGTGCTTTACTACTGGGCTTTTATCTTACCAGCCACTCCCACCTTCTTCCTTTTCATGTAATGTACATATAATTAGCGTCATGTCATCTTTTTCTATTGACTCACTTGCATTGTCGATGCTCGTTCTTTTCACAAATCTTAGCTCATGTGAAGTGCAACCAAAGATGCATAGAATCCTTCCTTGATATTGATTATATATTCATGCTTAACGTTGACACCATTCTTAATAACAACGATCACATCTGCTCCTTTAATAGTTGACAAGCTATGTGCATCAACAATGGTAGTCCTATTAATCATCATCTTATCCAACGCCTCTTAACGACTCTTTCTGACTCAGCATCTACTGTATTATTGTTTATGCAAGTTTTTCAATGGGGAACTGATCACTCATAACCAGCTTATATACCTCTAGTTGTGCAGCAGCTTCTTTATATTGTCAGTTTGAAGCCATAACTTGAAGTTGCCCAATGGCGGAGACTGTCACAAGTGCGCTTGTAGTTGTCCATTAGTATCTTGGGTCTCTTCACAATCGCTCAAGCAATCTCTACTCTTTGCTTTTGTCCACCCAACAGTTCTATGCCTCGTTCTCCTACCATTGTATCACAACCTTGATGTAACCCACAAATGAAAAGCATGCGCGTTGGCTAATTCAGAAGCCGTTTCGGTTGCTTTACCATCTTTTCCATTACTAATATTGGCTTGGATTGTGTCATTAAACAAGACGGGTTCTTGTGATACTAGCTCATTTGCAGCCTGAGCCATTTTAGCTGTAATTTTTGTAACTCGGTCCCGTTGAGTGTAATACTACCAGGGGAATCAGTATTGAATACCGCTGATTCCCGCTTACACTCTCGCCTACTAAGGAAAATGTTTTGCCACTTTGGATTGTTAAACATAAAGCACGAAATATTTCAACATTAGGTCTTTGTGGGATATTTAAAACTAATCTAGGAAAGTCAATTTCACCTTTGAACATATCCAGTGTTGTTATACCAGATTCATTGTTTGGGTCGATTTTGACTTCTTATCAAGAATCGTGAGAACTGACTCAACAGAACTCATAACTTTACCCGTATCTGGTGCTAACTAGCTTGATTGAGAGATTGAAAATGTCGCGAGTTTCATAAAATAGAAGAATTTGAAAACATCCGCGAAAGAAGTCTTTTCAGCTTTGGCAAGCCGAGCACCTGGGTAAAAAGTGGCTGCATACATTAAGTATAGTAATGAAGACAGAACTCCAGACCCGATCCCACTTATCAAACCTTGTTGTATCCTTTTTTTTCCGGGACGTCCATGTTTATTACTAACCTCTATAAACAATTATCTCTTCTGAGCAAACCGACCTACAGTCTTTATGCTCCCAATCGCATTCCGCATACATCTGATCTTTTGCATCAGCACTAATCCCTTTTCCACATCTCATCTGAAGATATATGATGGGAATGAGAAAAAGAACTACAAGAGCCGGCTGCCAGGATAATGTAAACCCGTCCTTAGTAGCACTTCACATAAGCTCTTTGAATTAGTTATGTCACTTTATTTTTTGTAACACGAGTTGTATTGTATTTTTTTTTTCTGCAATATTGATATATATGGAAATCGAAATAGGTTCTTGATTGCGAGAAATATGTATGGTTTGGAAGAATATCAATGGCAGATTAGTTAAACCAAAATGAGATGAACAAAACAGTTACGCAATTTCATTTAACCATCTATAAATCCGACGACATTTATTTAGAGGGTGTTTGGATATGCATTTTGATACAGCAGATAAACAATTTAGATTGTGTTTGTGACTTCTTCTTCAGATTGCTTATCATACATTGGTTGTACCATTAGCTCTCTGGTGTTGCAATGATAAAATCGGAAAAAGGCCAACAATGTCGGGTGTTATCCGGGAGCACGAGTCTAATCGCAAAAAGATGCCAGAAACAGATACAAATTGATAAGTGTGTTTGTATTACAGTAAAGGACCCAAGTATATGGTTTATCATATAATTGAAGCTTTATGCTTGGTGATATTTGCAGCTATAATAGCTTAGTTTGTTGTACATTGAATGTTTCTGTCATTTTTACGTTGTCTTTGGTGGTGTTTGGGATTGTCAATAACCACCAGAGTTTACGGTGTTTTGGAGTAATATATTATTAGCCTATGGTTATGAGATTATTTAGAAGCCTAGTAGTGAAAAATTGTGTTGCAGATGGTTTATCTAGTGAAACATGTGCCAAAACATCTTTATGGGATGCAATAGAGGTAGCTAGCATCACACAAGCATCCTCGTTTGATCTAGGTCATAAAATTAGCCAGCGAGAATCCTGGGGCACCTTACTTGTAGTCTAATGGCTTGGTCCACTATAGTCAAAGGTCCATAGTTAGTGAAGGTCACCTGATCTTCCTCGGTCACTTTTAGCGTGAGTGCTTATAACTTACCACATATCTATTGGGACGCCCCTTTTCAAGCTTTATATGGACGACTCCCTGTCACAGTTCCACATTGTGTATGTTCTATTGTAGCGACCACTTGCGTTGTCTTCTTAATCAATTAGATTTTGCTTTACTGCCTTTCTTTATAGCCCAAGCAATGAACCTTTGTAATTACTTAAGATGTATGCAGTGTTTTGATTCCATGAAACAATCCCATTAATATGAAGAAATTCCGTAGTTTTAGTACAACTTTTGACTACTTATCACAAGATGATCCAGTCTTACCAAAACTTTCTCCATTATTGACTCTAAGGCGTCGTTTGTTTTTTGCAATACGCACTTCTTTTCACTTTTCCCCCTCTTTTGTCTGCAATTGTCCAGACCCACCTGTTTTTTTTTTTGTTTTATAGATGTTTTGGCATTGAAGGTTGTAGACTAAATGGTCAAAATCAAAGTCAAATAAGCTCTAAACTGCAAATTGTTTGAACCATCACTATCTATATCTATATCTATCTATCTATATACCCTATAAAGGGTGTATCCAATTTGTTGAATGTTGAAAACTTGAAAAGTTGAAAAATCAACAAATATGTTAACTAAAAAAGTCAGCTGTTGTATTGAACTAATTAAATTTTTAAATGGGGCAATGTTAAAATACTCGTTCTTATATTCAACTAATCAACTTGAAAAAGTAAAGAAAATTAAGACATTCTTAAAAAAGGAAATGTTGAAATGGAATCATTATCATTTGTTGAAAATTATGTCTGCTAGATAATTAATTTTTATCTATGGAATTTGATAATCCTATATTAACTTGAGTCGTATATTAGGAAATAGATCAAAGAGGTTAATGATATCAATCAATATTTCATTGTATATGTTTATTTAAAGTTAATGATATAGTTTATTTAAGGTGAAAAGTAATTAATAAAATCTTCTATCATAATATTTGAAAGCTTCTAGCATAATATTCGGCCTTAATATGGTAAACATAACAAACTTCTTTCACAAATCATATGGGTAATTTTCTCTCATATTGAAAACACACTATCCTCCCTCATTGCAAAAAACACACCTCTGTCATGAAGCTTTGAAGCTACGATCCAGCCTCAAAAGGAGCTACCGCGCAAAACCTCAGTTTTGGCCACACCAATCAACATCCACTATAATCACGATCTCGAGCATGATATCGACCATCATCCGTGCCTTTCAAAAAAACGTATCCTATATGTTGCATTCACCATTTGTTTCCTATAATCACTCCCAATCTCGAGTCCTGTCTCCTCTCATCCATCCAGTTCTTGTTGAATCACAAGCATCTCAATATTTTAGCATACCATTACCCCGCTGTCTCCTCCGTATTGTTTAGGTACATTATAGTCAACAGGAATTTGATTTGCGCGTTCGACTACAATGTACCTAAACAATATGGACGACACTATTGTGTAATGTTTTCCAGGGATCTTGAAATGTTTTTTAGTGAACAAGAATTGTGTGGAGGAGACGAGACTGGACTGTTGTTGATAGGGACTCGTTATGCGAAAAAATGTAGAGTCCTATATATGGGGCACGTTGCGTGAAGGTACAGACAATTGTCGAGATAATGCTCGAGACATAGTGATGTTAATGGATGCAAAAAATTTTCATGTTTCAGGTACGTAACAATATTTCTTGAATTTCTATCAATGCTATGCATAGATAGATTTGGATGTCTTTAGTTGAAACATTATGTAATTTAGCTTTTGATCATATGTTTGGAAGCTGTTTTCAAAATAAGCTTTTAATGACTATTCAAACTTCTAATCTAAGTATTTGATGATTAAGATTACAAAATGTGATTGTAGGTTCTTTTACATTAAAAATATATGAACAATTAGATTCATTATGTATTTTAGATGGTAAATTGGAGACCACTGCACAGGTGTCTGGACCCACGTGTAGGATTTTATGCATGCTATCTTCATATGCTTTCTTCAAGTATGGTGGTGATGCAGGATAAAAGAGAGTTAAATATATGTTGTTTGTTTAAGTTTATTTTCGGGCTTGCAAGCTTATTCAACTCGGATCATATTTTATTAGCACATATTTGTCGGCTCGTTTTTATGTGCTTATTTTCTATAATTTAGTCATAATAATCATGATTTAAAAAGTAAGCTGGAAAGTTAAGCTCACGAAATATAAGTCGTTTCGAATAAATTGTAAGCTCAAACATAAGTTTAAACTATGGATGAACATTATGGACTTTGAACTGAAAACAACCCAACCAAACATACTTCAGGCACACTCCTCAATTCACCCATTATCCTTTATTTGGCAAAACAAGAGACCGAGGATAAGGCTCTCTCTTAATGGGCATGTATATGCAACATGACATCAAAGTGCAGAAATCAATACTAGCTGAAACTGAAAACTAATTAACCTAGCAGGTCGTGTTTAAGAACTTATTCCATACTCAATCGTTGAAACATTTGCATGACTAACGATATTGTTTAGCACCACATTTGTTTGTTAAATTTTCTTTTATACATATTGATTATCTTTACTTCATAGGTTTAGTCTTATTGAGATTTGTTACGCCGTCCGCTTTGTTGATGCCGGTTGACAAAATGATTACTAAAGTATGCTCATTTACATTGGCAAATGCTATTGAACAATCTTTATGAACTAAAAAATTGATGTGTATTAGTATTGTAGTAATGCTTTATTGATTTGGCAAACCAAGTTAATACGAAAGAGATGAAATATACGTGTTTCAACTAATAGAATAACTTCCCATTGAGACTTGGTAGACTTGGTCACCATCCTCCTCCTTTTCCACCTTTATTATGTGATATGAGAATGCAGTGATTAGATACTGACTTCAACACAATCATGCAAAAATACAACATAAATAAGTGTTAAATGTTAAATGAAATATGGATGTTGTGCTTCTATTATTGAAATTCAAACATGAAAACTGCTTTTTTAATTATATCTATAGAGGTCTAAATTTCTTTTTTTATGCTTCCTCTATTAATATTTATTATTAGCAGGGTATCTGCGCGTTGCAACGACGACGAACTTACTTTTATTCTTACAATGACATCTTGAAACCCGAAAATTTGAGTTATGGATAACTGTATGTAACTGGCTAGCCGAACCCATGGTGACTCTGATTTCCCTGTTGAACCCGTTGACACGATTCGATTTTTAAAACTATATGCACTATTATTTTAGGTAGACAACGTATTTATATTTGTGTAAACTAATGCTTTTATTTGTTGTATAGTGTGAATATATATACTTATACTTTAAATATTAAGCTATTTTAATTATATACTAAGTAGTATTAATTATTTTTAGTTTTAATTGTGTATTAACTATCATGTATTAATTAGTTTTAATATGAGTATTAAATTATATTTGTACTAATGAGGTGTTAAAGTTTGCTATGTTTTTAGGCTTATTTTGGTTATACATAATGTATTAGAAGATATAAGTTGAAATTTAAAGTATTTTAAAAATAACATGTCAACATACTTTATAAGAGAGTATATGATACGTTATTGAAATTTCAAAAGTCCACAGTTGGTATGCTTATCATTTTTATAGTGCATGTCTTCTAAAAGTAATTGGATGGTTAAGTATTGCAATTAGTGTGTTTTTAGTCGTGCATGATTTCTCTTTGAGTCTCCGCCGTTGGTCTAAATCACGTAAAAAAGATTAAGTATGAATTCTTTTAGCTTTTGACAGTGGTCGGTATGGTTTTCGCCGGTTACCATTGTGGTTTGGAGTTTGATAGGTGCTAAGAATTTATCATGAGTTACGAACAATTGCAATTTCATTTTAATTTTTCCACGTTCTATTTTAAACATTACACGAAATACTTACCACAATAACACATATCGTTAATTATCTATCGTTGGAATTTCCGCCGCTATGCGCGGGTACTCGTCTAGTTAGTCCTTAAATAAGTGCACGCATATTTCTCAAGAAATCCCCGTTTGTGGATAAGGGCCTGACCACACGGATATAGCCATTAAAATAGGGGACTATGAAGATCTTGAGTCCACAGTTAGCTGACCAAAAGTGCGTGAGGTTGTTTACATAATTTTCGACGCCTCTTAAAGTATCCGTGAAGGTAAACTTCCATCCGCGTCAACAAGAGTTATGGCCCTTATTTCCTATGTCTAGTCAATAGACCGTGTATGATCAGTCGGCCTTTAAATTTCATTAGGCGTCAAGTTTTCCCAGCGGCTAGCTTCAAGCATAAAGCTTCATAGTTTCTGTAACATATCCTTTGAGCACAATGGCACAGTGCTTATAGGATAACTTAACGACGCAATTAACATAAACTTGAGCATGGAGCATCTTTTAAACATAAGCATGCTATCGAAGATAGTTGTTTTATTAACTTGTCATAGTGCATTGAATTACATAAACTTGATTATAAACCAAAGATAAATATTAGTCTCAAATAAACATACTAGTGTACAAGCACCATTATTTATCTACACTCTGCAGGCACACCTTGTGGAAATCGATTTGCATCAGTACAATAGTTATAAATCATGTAGTTCTTCTGAACCCATCTCAATCTTCTTCTACTATATGCATCAAGCTGCTGGCTTTGCCATGCGGCATTCGTGAACTTTGAGGTTGAGCCTTGGGCGTTGAAGTTACGATAGTAGGCTCTAAAGGGTGCTTTTGACCAATCGGTTTTAACCAAACCACCCCTTGTAGCCCAATCATCGGCGTTCCATAAACTCGAGTAAATTCTCATAGGTTGGTTTTTAGGAAACGGGACACCTTTTCTTTATGCATTTCCAAATACTCTTATGGGAGTGTTATCCACCATAAAACTGAAAATTCAAAAAATATAGACATGTTAGAGATGTGTACAAATGTTGGAAATAATCAATATCAATGTCGAATCACGCGATTTAATTTACTTACACTATTTGTCGCGAATCCTAGACGATGGAGTAGGTGTGGAAGTTCTTGGTTGGGTCAAACCAGAGATGGAATTGTTGTTCTCTGTTACCTTTACCCTGAGTGAAGACATTTGTGTGCAGGGTGTACGGGTCACCGGTCGTGTTCCCTAAGAACTCGAAATCAATTTCGTCATGTGTCGGACCTTCTGATGACAACTGCAATTGGACAAAGCAGATATGTTACTTGATGTTGTTTCACAAAGCAGAATGATTTGAGTTGATAGCCTTAGTTTTTTATAAAGTTACTACAACTTTAGCATTTAAATTTTCCTAGGGAAACTTGTGATCATGTCAATTTCCAACCAACATGTAACTTTCATAAAAATTCCCTACATCTAAATAAGTTGATTTAAGAATTTATCTATTTGCATGAGAATCATAACAAAATAAAGTAAACCCTTGTATAGCATGGTTCAAATTTTTTTAAAAACTTACATAATAAGCAGTAACAGTTCCAGCAGAGTTCCCAGCAACAAGCTTGAGTTGCATATCAATCCTCCCAAACAAATACTCCTTTTTCGACTTAAAACCAGACCCCGAAACCTTATCTAACGAGAGCGACAAAAGCTGACCTCCATTAAAGATCTTAGCTCGATGATCGCCCCAAGTGAGGTCAAAATCTTGGAAAAAGTTGCCAGCAGAAGCAACTATAAGAAAAGAGCTTAGTGTAACCACTAAAAGTATAACATATTTCATTTTTATAAGAAGTAGTCTTAGTTTTGAAGATGTTTGAAGTTATGTGTTTTGAGTTTAAAAAGCATGCATATATATAGTAAATGGGTTTGGAGTGAGAGTGTATGTAGTTTTAAAGAAAGGTGATGAAGCTTGTGACCAGCTGCCAGCTGGAGTGGGGAAGCTGGTGCCAGCTGAGCAATAATCAAAGCTGGAGCGTTTGGTAGGAATGAGTACTACTTCATTATCTTGTTTGGATATGCTTTTTTGATCATGGGTTGGTGATGGTCATAGGTTAATGCATTTATAAATGCCTAACACCAATAATTTGTTTACTACTCCTATAATTAATTAAATAAGACTTTGTGGTTGTTTATTTTCTTAAATGATACTTAGGTCTATATTAACAGAAAAGAGACGATTTCATTGTGAGTATGTAACAAAAAGATTAAAACGATTTATATCACGATTCACTCCATTAAAAGGTACAATAAGAAAAGTAAACACCCTTTACCGACCCTTGCAATAGTAGCTTAATGCATGGATATGAAACCGAAAGTGGAGGTCAGGAACTCAACTATTGTCTTTGTACACCTTCAATCATGAAGTTACACGATTTACTTGAGAACCTTTTGGCCATGTGACCAATTAATGAGACGTCTTCCCATACATGATGAGCAACTAATTAGTTTGTAGAGTTTAAGTAAGAGAATTTTTTAGGTTAATTTTATTTTTGACCCATACGTGTTTTAACAACTTTTTAGTATTAGTTTTTTTTTTAGTATTAGTTTTAGTACTTTAGTTAAAGATGTCGCATAAAATGATTTCATAAAGTTGAGGGAATAGGCATGGCTCCCATGCTTTTTTGGCTGTGAGATTCTGAGAAGTGGATGCCAACCATACTATATGCTTCCAAACATTATTATTTCATTTATTATATCCACGACCCTCAAAAAGGGGTTCTTGGAATCAAAACATTCTATAAAAAAAATATTGTTATGTGCTCAAAACCATGTACAGAAAGGTCCTTCCGGCCTAACTGGTATCTCACTATCTCCAAAACTCGTCTAGACTAAGCCACAAGTCTCGGTGACTGGCGTCTAGCAATACATAGATTTCTATAGTAATGTCTTCAACAACTAATATCGAAATAAACGTGACATTTGTTCGAAGTTATTTTGATTTTAGACGTTTAGTGTAGTCATTAGGGTTATGTATTTGAATTATTGTACTTAACTGTTGGTTTAGTAGTTGCAAGGGTGGGGTAAATGTATTCAAGGGCATTGGCCTATAAATTTGTACCAAGTCCCCTTTGAAAGGGACATTTCCTGTTCCAAATGCAAAGCTATTGAGTTTTCGAAGTACCAAACTCTCATGTTTGTGTTTCTCTATTCATGTAAAAATGATAAAACTGTAGGGGTAAGGAATGATCACTCACTGATCATGACTCATAAACGCTAAGATCAAAAGAATTCAATTTCGATCAGATTGAATTGGACGAAAAAGTAAAATAATTTTTTCTATAAAAGTAACTTGAAACCACGATGCCTTCTTTAGTACTCATGGTGAGCATTGTTGTATGTTTATACATAATCTTCGTACTCATCTTCCTAATTAATGGTCGTTTTTATTGTGTCACTAATTCAATGTTATTTTTATGTGTCATCTAATGACATGTTAAAGTTTGGTGGTAAAGTGCCATGAGAATTTTAAATATTTGATTAAATCGTATATACAAAGCAACAAACATTTCTAATCCTGTTTAGGTTACACAAAATTTCTATTAAAATAAAGCAATTGAAGCATTTTGTTTCACAAAATTTGTCATTAATGTGATGCCATAGCCAAAAATAATGTTATAGCTAAGAGCACAAGGAGTCATGGCGCCGTGGGGTGCCAAACCCGCGGCGCGACTCGCGTGACGAATCCGGTGAGTGAGAAAAGGCACGACGCGAGGCACAGGCGTGGGTTTTCCCATGTCGCGTGAAAGGCTTTTTTTTAAAAAAAAAATCGTTCAACCCCCAAGGTATAAAAACATGTAACCAGCCCTTTTTTTGTTTTGTGTTGTGTTTTGGTGGCCAAGATGTGGTGGTGGTGGTGGTTGTTGATGGCGGTAGAAGGGGTGGTGGTGGTGGCTGTTATGGTTTGTGTTGGAGACAAGACGAGGAAGATGATGACTATGTGTCATCTACACTTCGTCCCACACAGGTTTTAATGTTTAGATTTTTGGTCTTTTAAATTCAATCTAGTTTCATTTACAAATACAGTATATTTTAAAAGGCTTACAAAGTTAAACATGTTTAAATATGTGTTTTTTTTTGTTTAAGTTTTTTTTTCGTTTGGTTTTTTTAGTGTACGAGCATGTTTTTTTATTAAGTATTCGTAAAGTACACTATTGTTAAATAGTTAAGTTTGTTTAGGAGGTGTTTTGTAAAATTCTGAAAAACTGGAAATCACTTGGAGTGATGACTCCCCTGTCTTTTCATGTGAGTGGGTGAGTGAGTTTCGCTGACGTAACACCCTAAATTCGACTCACTTGGAGTGATGACTCCTTGTGCTCTAAAAAGTGTTGTCACTTATACTATACTATGACACTACGTTTATGACATAACAATGAGTTATGCAACATGTGATGCCATAATTTTTTTAATTTCACTATATCATTAAAATATACAAAAATAATTTTTTCTAAATAAAAAAATAATTCATTTTATAATCTGGAAAAAAAAAACTATTTGTCTTATCTTTTTTGTCAAACTTATCTTTATCATTCCACCAGTGTTTTAAAAACCGGGTTGACCAGGCCGGTTGAACCGTGAACTGGCTCAAAGACCGGGCCGGATGTGACCGGATTTTTGCTTGTTGACCCGAGTTGATCCGGTTTGATAAACCCGAGCGGGTCACAATTCTTTTATAAATAATATTTCCAAAAACTTTTTTTTCCGTAAACATTTCTAAATTTCAAAGATAAATTTAAGTATTGATGACTATTGTTAGTTAAAATAAAATTAAAACTAATTTAAAACACAAATTAATATCGTTTTATTATGGTTTAATACAAATTATAAATATTAATTAATTGTTTTTCATACATTCGCTATAATTTTATAAATATTAAACTAAAAAATTAAATATTTTTTTTATCGATTTAACTTAAAATAAGACAAGTTATAAGATTATACAATAATATATGTTAAATATATAGAATATATATATATAACCGGGTTGACCCGGCGGTTCAACCGATTGAACCGGTCACTAGACCGGGTCAACTAAAAACCCGGCTTTTAAAACATTGCATCCCACACAAACAAAAACACACACACATCAAACAAAAAACACACAAACATAAGCACACTCACACAAACACAATTAAAAAAATACCACAACGTCACTTTTGCTCGGCTAGAGACTACGACGCGAGCTACAACGACGCGAGGGACGATGTGATGCGCCGTGGGTTTTCTGGCTCCATGGGTATGACGCGAGCCCCTAGCCCAGTGTACCTTGGCTCTAAACATATTAAACATACAAAAATTAAAAAGGAACTCAACTGTCTCTATGTTGGCCAACAGTTTCATCGGTTTGCTTTGATTAAAAAAGACATGCAACTAGGGGTGGAAACAAGCCGAGCTGCTCGTAAAAAGCTCGGGATCGGATCGGATCGGTAAAAAGCTCGAACGAGCCGAGCCCAAACGAGCTCGAGCCCGAGTTCGAGCCTAAGTTTTAGCTCGTTTATTAAACGAGCTCGAGCCCGAGCTTTACCTACAAAGCTCGTTTAGGCTCGCGAGCCTAAACGAGCCTAATGTTTTATACACGAGCTTTTTAACGAGCTTAATAACAAGTTTATTAACGAGCCTAATTTAGATATATTACGAGCCGAGCTCGAGCCAAATTTTATGTTTACATTGCAAAATCGTATAAACGAGCCGAGTTCGAGCCGAGCCCGAGCTTGTCTACCATACCACGAGCCGAGCTCGACCCTAAATAATAAGGCTCAAAACGAGCCGATCTCGAGCTCGGTCTTTGTAAAACTTAAACGAGCCAAGGCGCTTCATACTTACTTTTACTCGTATTCGGGTTTAATATAAAATTACATTTATATTTTATATAATAAAAGAATTAAATTATTTGAGAATTTTAGTGAAAAGTGAAACTTGTAAAAAAATAATTGGAACAATCAAATGACCTAATTTTGACAATAAATAAAATCGAGCAATGTGATTAGTCGGAAAAAGTTAAAATTTAATTCAATTTAGTCAAAATTAAATATTTGATAGAGGAATTTGATAAAAACCAATGTTTTAAAACCGGGTTTTTAGTTGACCCGGTCTAATGACCGGTTTACGGGTCAACCGATTCAACAGGTTGAACCGCCGGGTCAACCCGGTTTTATATATATGTATTTTTTCTATATATTTAACATATATTATTGTATAATCTTATAACTTGTCTTACTTTAAGTTAAATCGATAAAAATATTTAATTTTTTAGTTTAGTATTTATAAAATTATAGCAAATGTATGAAAAAACAATTAATTAATATTTATAATTCGTATTAAACCATAATAAAATGATATTAATTTATGTTTTAAATTAGTTTTAATTTTATTTTAACTAACAATAGTCATCAATACTTAAATTTATCTTTGAATTTTAGAAATGTTTATGAAAAAAAAAGATTTTTGGAAATACTTTTTATAAAAAAAAAATTGACCCGTCCGGGTTTATCAAACCGGGTCAACGAAAAATCGACGGTTCAATCCTGTTCATAAACAAGCAAAAACCCGGTCACATCCGGCCCGGTCTCTGAGCCGGTTCACGGTTCAACCGGTCGGGTCAACCCGGTTTTTAAAACCATGATTGAAACACACAAAAATATATATGTTAAATTTGTGAAAATAAAAACTTAAAAAAAGAGGAGAGGATTAATAAAACTTTAGTAGTTAAAATTTAAATAAATTAGATAGAATTAAGTGTACACTTACAATTTTTCATATTTTTGTAGTAACTTTAGAAAAAGAAAAGAAAAAATGCCTCTTTAAACTTTATACCCTATAGGCTTTATATTATAAAAATACAACTTATATCTTATACGGAGTATTAAAAAATCAACAATCACATCTTACATATTACAACAACATCTATTTTTTCAAAATCGGTATGTGTTATTAAACACGTAATGTCTAAAAGGATAGCTAACATTTCAATTAAACAAAGTCAAATTTTTTATGCAACAAATATTTATACAAAATATCAATTAAAGTTATCACATAATGAAAAATCATGTAACACCCGTGGGTCCATGAGCATCGTAACTATTTAAATATTAAAATATTGATATCGTATTATAAAGTAATATTAAGCATTACAAAATCATGAGTTTACAAATCGTGTACGTGTAAGATTGCCAGATTGATATAAATGGTTTGTTGTTTAATAATTAAGATATAACTATTTAGAATAAAAATATCGAAAATCAATAGGGTATGAAATTAAAAAACTGAGGTGAATTTATATTAATTATACGATTCATAGTATAATAACAACATAATCAAACATATAAACATTAGATGTTAACATATATATATATATATATATATATATATATATATATATATATATATATATATATATATATATATATATATATATATATATATATATATATATATATATATATATATATATATATATATATATATATATATATATAATTGTAATAACGAAATTATTTTTTAATTTATCGTTTATATTCAAGTCACGTGCGTGCACGAACATTAAAACGTTACTTAAAATAACTAATAACACAAAAAGTATGTTTGTTTAGTTTTTGATGAAATCATGTTTAATTAACAGACTATTTGATATGAAGATTGTTTTGGTCTTGTTATTTATTATTTTAATTTTTTTTAGTTTAAGTTCAAAACAAATAATTTTTAAACCCGTGGCAATCACAAAACAATAGAAGTTGGGTGTAGGATGAGGCCTTTCTATAGGACAGGAAATGTAGTCATGATTGGGTTTTGACTACGATCGCAAGCGTGTTTAAAGGTGTATCAATGGTGAAAGACTAGCAATGTCAGTGCTAACTGTTACTTCTACATAGCAAACTACTAAGCCAATTTTATTACATAAAGTACTTTGTTTAACATGCCTTAATCTTTATGTCTGTATTGTTTTTTTTTCCAATCAAATTTTAGATGCAAAAGCTAACCAGCAGTTTGAACTTTGAAGCAGCTTGGATAAAGTACAATGATGAACCAGACTTATCAAAATGAGTTCCTGATTTTGCCAATGCCAAGTTATATGGTTTAGTTTGTATGAAAAAACGAGTTTTTAGAAGTTGAAATTTCATTACGATCAAGAGATATGTTTCACATTTCAAGCTTATTGACAATTATGTGTCAAGCTTCCAGATATCTGTCGTTTAATCCTTAAATTTACCGCATCAGTAGGAAGATATAAGCACGCGCCTTTTTGTATTCTGTTAGTTCATGCAATCATTTGTATCCTTTCATATTTTGTTGGTTCAAACTATGCAATCAATAAAGTGTGTTATATCATCTATAACTGATATCGAGCATTCGGTAATAGTAATTGAAATCTGATCCAAAAAGAACCAAAGTCACATGATAACAACATATGAAAGTTATATAATCTCAGCTTAGTTGCTATATCATTACCATCCTATCCTTTTTTGTTTAATGCTACATTAGTAAAATCATACTAACGAGCGCTCTTTTAAAAAGAAATACTTGAAACTGAGCATCATAACAGAAAGACAAGAAAAATTAAGAAAGGGCGGGGATCAAAATGTGGAAACAGGTAGGATTGACCTGGCAAGAGAAGACCCGTTTGACTCAGTTTTTAAATGACCATTCTGTCCCGGTTTCAAAATGACCGTTCATACCCATGCTCGCCATCATTACCATGAACATTTGCATTACAAGAAAATACAGGAACAATTATTTAGACAATTTCAGAGATAGTATTTGAATAAGCACATAGCATTAATTGAAGAAAAGCTACACATCAGCAAAAGATAAGCAATGACCTGAGTCTAAACGAATGCCATGACGGCCATAGAGAGGAACGGGAGACAGGTGCACCAAATCAGGTCTGAAGAAAGGTGTGGGCAACAAATGGAATGGCGGGAGAAAGAATGAAAAGAACTTGAGCGAGACCTACATCACCTATCATCGATAGCACGCTTATAAATAATCAAGACTTATTCACTTATTTGGTACTTTTACACTACTGCAATTCATGTCCTTCACTGGATACTATTTAATCTCGTATATCTCACCTAAACAAATCAGTAATCGCTAATCAGCACCAAGTAGTACAGGTTTGATGTCCACGAGAAACAAATCACGAACATAATTACCACCACTCAGTGTTGCTGCTGAATCATGGGATTGTTGCGTACTTAAAAGTGTTGTGGATGCAAAGATAAGATAGTGTATAGGGTATGGGATTGTTACGCAACATAATTACCACCACTTAGGATTGAACAACCAACGAATTACTATTCCTGTATCATCCCAAAACCCATCAAAGAAATGTGATAAGTCTCAATGAATGCCGTTGAGGGGGTATGAGCTGGTTGGTAGGAGAAAGAAAGAAAAGGACTCAAGTTACCTGCAAACGGAACTTGCCTAAACAGATCAGTAATCGCTAATGCGTGTGCAATTGGAATCAAAACACATCTAACAAAGAAACATGTGTATGGTATGAGGACTTTGGCTCAACTCGTTTAAGCTATTTTTCACTTTAAAAACACATAAATGTTTCAAATATTTGAATAATCAAACATACAAAGCAAAAAAGCATACTCCAGGCAGAAAAGTAAAACAACGGCAGCCATCAATATGCCATCACATACAAGAACAAGTGGTCCAAAATTACTCATTTCCTTTAACGAATTGCATGACAACAGTAAGATACTATTTAATTCACCGTCACAAGTACAATTTTTTTGGGTAAAGGGACCACCCCGGTAAAATAACAAATATAGTTAACCTAAACATTCGGTAATCAGCATTCCCTTTTATATATGTTCACGCTCATCTTTCAAGTAACATAAAGTAAACTAAATAATAAAAGATGTGATACCTGCAGCTTGATCTCGACACCATACTATATAGCACCATCATCGTTGTTAATGAATGACAGAATCTGACACATCAAGCAAAAGTAGTGTTTCCGTATATGACCTCATGGAGAACGTATTTGTCTTCCCATTAATCCCAACTACATTAGTATGCCCTGACAACGGTTCGTAAACTTCAATTTCAGAGTATCTATAATTGTCATCATACATCTCCATTACAACTTCACAATTATTCCTAAACCCCAATACCCTATTGTAACACTTACCCTCAACCTTGATAGTATAAAGCTTAGTAAACGGGTTATTAGCACCATCTTTCCTAATCCACACACCACAAACCCCCATGCCACCCTCATGATGATACTCGAGTAAACCAAGTAACTCATTCATCTTCGTCAATTCTAGATGAGGTGTATGTACTAATCTATCTGGAAGACACACCTCACCAAATTTCTCACTCTTTATATCAAACAAAATAACAAAATTAAACTGAGATCCGAGATCCCCAAATACATTATCATTGTTGGAAAATGTTTTGCAAAATATGATTTTTGCAATACTTTGGACATAAATTTATATATGTATATGTTATATATATTCCTAGTAATTAGTAGCTTTTCGTTCTCCTCGAAGAGAGCTTCGCAACGAGCTAAAGTATGTCCAATATGGAGTTAATATGAATGAGATATCGTGTCTCAAAGTGAGTCACGTGAAACACAATATTTGGAAAATATTTTGTCCCACATCGCTTGAAACATGAAATGAAAACATGTTTATAAGGGAATCCTAGTTTCTACCCTACAATATTCATTTGTGGGTTTTTACTCCCACGCCTACGCGCGCGCAGGGGGGGTGCAGAAAGTGGGATTTCTAGGCCAAAAACGGGTTCGAAGCTACTGAACTTGTGCACGAGCGCGCGACCTGCGGACACGAATGCAACTCCGAAAACTGGCTTGGGTGCGGGCAGATTTCGGTATCTTTTTTGCTGCGAATTCGATATGTTTTTTCCAGAAAATTTAGGAATAGATACATAAGTTATTCACAGAATATTTTATGTGTTAAAGAGACAGGAAATCTGTTTAAGTTATAACAGATTTTCCTGACTTTGGTATATATTTTTCTTTGAGAACAAGTCAAGTTTTCAGTATAAATATAACCTCTTCTCATTCAGTTAAATCATCAGAAAAACGCAGCTTTTCATACTCCATTACCAGACGATTTTTCCAGCAGTTCTCGATCAGAAACGCAGAAGGCTTCCGTGATCTTTCAGGCAAGTTTGTCTAGTCCGGCTATACAACAGCTTTGGACGTTGTACCCTGGGAAACAGACGGCGAATCTGTTTTAAGGGAAGCGTGTTAAACACGTGCCTCGTCTTAGTTTTACTGCTTTCAATTTTATTTGTTATTTAATTCTGTTCTTTGTTTTTCTGTTAATTTTATTATTATTTTAATAAAAGTATACACCGTTTCCCACAATCATAAGCACGGAAATAGATAACCCCATCTACAAAAACCTGAAACCATGACAAATCACACGATTTATAAGGCGCACCCGTATACACAGTTCTCCAAACCCGTGTACTTAGCGAAAAAACCTCAACATCCCACATATTAGCTGTTCTATCAACACAAATCTTAACAAGCTTAGGTACACTAGTATGAGGACAAACACCAAAACCAACAACAGTAGAACACCCCAATTTATGGGAAGGGATATCAATAGCAACAGATTTCCTAACAGTAGGATTCCAAATAACAATTATCTTCTTAGAATGTGAACCTTTGTAACCGCAAAAACATAACAAGCAGTCAACTAAACTGAGTATAAATGCATCTCCTAATAAGCTAAGGGAATCTGGGGCAGTTAAGGGAAACTTATGTTGGGGGAAAGTATTGTTATCAACAATGGAAGTATATGTTTTGAGAGTATCATCCAAGTTGTAAGTTACAAGTAGATGATGTTGGGGGTTAGTGTGATTGATGTGGTAGGTTTTAATGAATTCAGGGTTGTCGATGAAAAACTTCCATTGTTTAGAGACGGGTCGGAATTGAACTAGTGATTTGACAGGAAGCCTTTTTATAATATCTGATTGGATCTCGAAAGGTATGTGATCAGACATTTTGTATTATTTCGGCTCTAGGGTCTTGAAATTTAGAGATCTTCGGCAAGTAGGGATTATATTTGGGGTCAAAAGCTTCACTTCCTTGGGTGCTGGAATAGCAGTTTAGAAGAAGCTGTAAATGAAAATTGATGACAAGTATAAGTGAGATTGAGAAAAAGGTAATAAGTATGAAAATAAGGCGGAAAATGTGGGCTTATGAAACATAGACCGAAATCAAATGAGACAATAAGCAGAAATACATGTACTAATAATACATTACATAATCTAAACAACATGTATACAAATGAGCTAAGTGTTAAAAATGAAATATAAAATATT
Organism: Glebionis coronaria; assembly: GCA_025667525.1. Taxonomy (NCBI): domain Eukaryota; kingdom Viridiplantae; phylum Streptophyta; class Magnoliopsida; order Asterales; family Asteraceae; genus Glebionis; species Glebionis coronaria. Next base: position 656,232 of record JANFOE010000072.1, read on the forward strand.
GCAGATTTGATGCGTATAATATAAACAACATTTGAGGGTGATTTGAATAAGCTAAAACAAATAGCCAACAATGGTTTGATGAGATCTCATGTTTCTAACAACAAATGTAACATTTTAGCTGCTAATATAGAAACATGAGATCCTTTTAACTTTTGTTGTTAGAAATTAGACTAGACTAGATGGGTTATGTTTTTATTAAAAAAAATGATCTTAAAATTGTAACTAATTAACGGAGTACATTTTTAAATAATAAAATGTTACATTTATCTATTAAAAATAAAACAAGGTATCGAAATGATGGAATGACATATATACCTGAGATTGGATGAACCCTAAAAATATTAGAGCACACCTCGCGCCGTGCGAAAACGCGACACGACGGCGCGAGAAACCACACCCCGTGTGGTGTTTTCGTGCCTCGCGCCGAGGGGAAGGCGCGCGTTTGCGCACGAAAACGCGAGACCGTACCTGGTCTCGCGTTTTCGTGCATATTTTTTTTTTTTTATTTATTTATTTTTTATTTATTTTTTGAAAATTTAAAAAATAGCCGTTGTATTCAAAATTATGACCGTTTGAGGAGGGGGGGGGGGGGCACGAAATTTTCAAAAAAACCCTATTTTTACACTATAAAACCCCCCAAAACATCCCATTTTTTATAAAACTAAAATCATACAACACAAAAACTCAAACATACTAGTGATGGATCCGAACCATGTGAACAATTGGGTGTACGAGTACTTTAACAATGCCAACGCTGGGTCTTCGTCTAACCCTACAACACCATCTTCCGTTAACTCTAATTCTCCTACACCTTCACGACCCAACATCCAAATCCCACCCTTGATGATGAACCCGTTTGTTAATTGTTCTCCGGAGCAATTTCAAATGTGGATGCAAACACAAGGTATATGTAATCCCTCATAAAACCCAAGTACCTTCAACTTACCCAACACATTCATCTCAACCACAAACCGAGCTTCGTGACGAAGATGACAATACCGTGGGAGACGAGCAGGAGGGGGAGGTCGAACCACTCAAAAGAAACCGAAAAAAATCTATAGCCAAAAAACAAGCTAGTGGGAAAAAACCACGTGAGCTAAAAACCGACCGAACTTATTGGACTCAAGCCGAGGAACGGCTTTTGGCCGAGTGTTTTATCCTAATTTCCGAGGATCCGAGAAATGGAAGCGATCAATCGAAGGATACTTTTTGGTACAAGATTATGGCCGAGTATAATAAGGTTGCATCGGAAAAGGATTACAAGAAGCGTAACAAGAACATGTTAACGGGCAAGTGGACGCCGATGAACGGACTTGTTGGCAAGTTTAATGCTCTTTACGATGCTACCACGTTGGCAAGTGGTGAGAATGACGAGCTTATGTACTCGCGGGTTTGCACAATGTTTAAGGAAACATACAAGACCGAGTTTAGGCATCGTGAAGCGTGGATCTTTTTGCGAGACAAATACAAGTGGCAAAACCCCGAGTCAACACAAGCTCGTCGTACCCGGGGTCGTGTAACTGATGTCGATGAAGAGCCAGAATGTTTGGAGACGACACAATCCCGCGTCCTTCGGGGGCTCCACGAAGAACAAAAAGCCAACGATCTTCGAATAGCTCGTCCGCCACATCCTCTTCGTCTAAAGCTCGGGTTGCCGAAATGATGCAAGAACAAATCTTGATTGACCGAGAGGCGAAAAAAGAATTCATGGATCGTGAGTTAGCCGCAAGACTCGCGGTTTGCGATATTGCTAAACGGAATGAGGATATAAAAATCCTTAATTTCGATACTACCGGAATGTCCCCGGAAGACGCGGAGAGCATCGAAGAGTTGAAGAGGAAGACCCGAGAATTATATTTCGGGAAAAAAAATAAGTTTAATTTATGTTTTTTTTTCGTATTTTTATTTATTTATGTTGTTTTTTTCGGTTTTTTTTATTTATGTAATTTTTTTAAGTTTAATGAAATGTTTAATAATTTTGTTTTTATTTATTTTTTTAATAAGTAGTGGGTCTCACAAAAACACCACGGCTCAAGCCAACCAAGGAGCGTGAAATGTGGTGTTTTCGTGTTGCTGATGTGGTGGGATCATTTACCCACCACACACCACACCCCTTGAAAAACTTGGTGTTTTCCCACGGCTCAGCACGACGGCACCAAACCACACCCTGTGCTCTTAGTGAATGAGAAAGGGGCCAATAATAATTAATAAGACTAAGGGTTTGTTTCTTTTTTTACATGCTTCCATATAAGGCTCTTAATTAGCCTCTTAGTGGGAAAAGAGAGATATTGTGTGAGTGTGGAACAAGATGTTTAAAGTGAATTGGGCCCACAACTTTTCCCACTAAGAGGCATAGAAAGAAAAAAAAACACCCCCTAAGTCAAACTGTCTATCTTATTTGTTTCATTTGCGGCTTTTCAAACACTATCTTATTTTTGTCTAATTTAGCTCTTTTTCAATCAGATGTGGGACAACTTGTAATTACATTTGAAAGCTCACATAAAAGATTCCATATTTTCACTTGTGCACTAAAACTTCACTTTGGTGTGATGACCTTTATTAATTGAGTTGGTTTATTATACAAACTAGTATTTTCATGGAAACCAAGGGACTAATCTTAGCCATCCATTAGTTGAGATCAGATCTTAGGAAAAAAAAAGCGGAGGGAATAAGTTGCAAATAACGAAAACTATTCAGGAGAAAAAAAAGCGGAGGGACTAAACTGCAAATATTATATTTTTTTATGTATATCCAGATATATACATATATAAGGTATATCTAGATATATATTAAGTATATATCTAGATATACCATTTTAACTTTTTTAATATCACTTTATATCCAGATATAAGGGTCAATTTAATAATTATAATCAAATATATAAAGTATATCTAGATATACACAAAGTATATCTGGATATATAAAAAGTATATCTAGATATATATAAAGTATATCTGGATATATATAATATATCTAGATATACCTTTTTAACTTTTTTTAATATCACTTTATATCAGGATATAAGGGTCAGTTTAATAATTATGATCAGATCTATATAAAGTATATCTAGATATATACAAAGTATATCTGGATATATAAAAAGTATATCTAAATATATATAAAGTATATTTGGTTATATATAAAGTATATCTATATATATCTTTTTAACTTTTTTAATGTCACTTTATATCCAGATATAAAGTCAATTTAATAATTATGATCAAATATATATAAAGTATATCTACATATATACAAATTATATCTGGATATATAAAAAGTATATCTAGATATATATAAAGTATATCTGGATATAAGGGTCAATATAATAATTATGATAAGATAATATTTCGGTGTTAACTGTGTATTTTTTTCCGCTCGAAAAAAAAAAATTCCGCTCAAAAAGAAAAAAAATTTATGCTCGAAAAAAAAAAAAATTCCGCTCAAAAAAAAAATTATTTTTCCGCTCGAAAAAATAAATAAATTTTGCCGTTCACAAAAAATAAATAAATAAATAAAAAACATATTTTAAGGTTTTTTTGATTAAATCTTAGATTAATCCTAGCCATTGGATGAAAGGCGAATCAATGGTTAAGATGAGTCCCTTGGTTTCTTAGAAAAAACAAGTTTGCAAAATAACTTTTGCCTTATTAATTTGTTGCAAAATCTTTGTGGAGATTTAAATATTACCACGAATACATTATTTTGCAACGGTGTAAAATATGGTTTTAGGTACGAATGTTGTTTTTTTTTTTTGTTCTAAAAACGCATGTTTAAGGGAAAATAAGCTATAAAAACCATGCTTATAAATAGCATAAAGCGTGGCGTTGCGGCATGCCCAAGCTACACGCTTTAGCGGCTAAGGCGAAGCTTTAGCGTTTTTATAGCGTGGCTTATAGCGGCACAACTTATAAAAATATTTATTTGTTTTATGTATTTTAATACTAAATTTATATTATGTTCATAATAAGTGTTGTACATAATAATTAAAGCTAGAAAACTCTCCTTATATGTAATAATATTCATTTTTTGGAGTTGAATTCAAAAAATAACCGCACCTCATGTCGTAGCGCGCCTTGACCTATTGCGTAGCGCGGAGGTCAAGCCTCAAGCTTTAGCGCGCCTCAAGGCGGGCTATAGCGAGCTATTTAGAACTATGATAAAAACACATGTTCAAGAACAAGTAAACGAATTGGTTTATATTTAACTTTGTAATTTCATATGTTTTTTTTATTATAAACATTATTATTTCATAATAATGAATTGATTTTATATTTATATCATTCAGACAATAAAAAAAAAAATATTATCGACCAGGGGCGGACCCAGACTACTAAGCTATCACGTGCACAAATGTTTTTATACGTAACACACATATTTGGCACCAGGTTCATTTTGAATAAATCGCGATTTTTAACGAAAATTTACATTACGTGACAAACTGTCATCAGGTTCCCGTGAACCTCCGAGAACCCCCTCGGTCCACCTCTGTTATCGACTGATTCTGATTCAGACATTTTGTCCACGTATTCAGATTCACACATGTAAATCAGATTCAGACTTAAAACATCTTAATAAACAAACAACACCTAAGCCTATAAACGTCACTTGTACAAAGAGATAACTTATACGACCTACCAAGCCACTAAAACGGTTTAGTTTAATAAAACATAACACACATGTCAAAATATTAACGGAGTCTTATAATTCTGCTATTTTAATTGATTTCTATCCTAAAATTTGGATTATGATTTTACTTTTGGGATCTTTCACTTTTTTAAGTTATTTCATTCGATATTTTGAAACGTTTGAACCAATCGATTCAATCGGTTGAATTGGTTTTCGTAATTATTCAGATTAAACTGGGTCTCATATTTTAGAAACTCAGTTAGATCTTTCGGATTGAAGTGATCCGGCTCAACTCGGTTCTCGATACTTGACCGGGTTGTGAATTTTTTCGTTTTTTTACAAGTAAAGCATATTAATCGTATACATATTTTTGACGTAATTTATCTTTATATATTATATCAGTTAGTAAATGGTTTGTACGCTTAATATATGAAATATTTTATTTTATTTTTTTTGGTAAAAGGGACTCACCTCGTTAAAATATATTACACCAAAAAACAATTAAGTACAATGGAATGTGGCTAAAATGCCACATTAACCTCAAGCAAAGCTTGAACCACCACTAGCACATATGACATGCCATATGAATTAGCTAACTATTACATAACCAATCGCACCTATTGGGAAAAACCACCTAATAGTGCACGAACAACTAAAACAGACCTCCATACTTAACAAAAAATACACTCCGGAAGATCCCAGACAAATTTCTCTCCCTCTTTGGACTTCTTCAATCGACACGATATCAACTTGAGCCTGATTGAAGAGATGATGCAATTAATAACCTGCGTAGACGTCCTCTTAGCATTTTTGAAAAGACGTCGGTTACGCTCTTGACATATAAAATAAGCACACGCCGCAATGGCCAACTTACATATCACACTCCTTGAAGAATTACGCTTAGCAATCGGACGAATAACTGATATTACTGTGTAAATATCGGGAGCAGCCCCCGTCAACCCTGCCTACTGCGCATAGAGTTCCACACAACCTGCGAAAAAGGACACTTAAAAAACAAGTGCTCATGAGAGTCCATTTCTATGTCACATAGCGAACAAACAACACCCAAATCATTCGTAGCCTCCAAACTTGAAGACGATCTTGTGTTTTAAGCCTTCTCTTGACAATAAGCCACATATTAAATGCATGTCTAGGCACACATTTGGGGAACCAAACAACATCATACCAATCAACCTCAATCCTCTCGGTCTGATGGAAACCCAAACCTGTTGCACCGAGAATGGTCTAAGGCCATTACTCGTACGCCACAGTAGCTTATCACTAACACTATCAAAAATTTGCATGATACTCTCATCAAGAATACGATATTTGTCAATCAGAAAAAGGGGCCAGTTCCACGTACCATTAACAGTGATATCTTTGACTCGAGAAAGATGAGTAAGACTAGCACGTAACATATCACGCCGCGTAATGATCTCACTAAGCGGACCATTATCACACCATCTATCATATATAACGAAGTATTCGCACCATCCCCTACTTTGGACCATATAAATTCCCGAATCTTGGGCCGCAACTGTAGAATCTTCCGCCAACTCCATGAAAAATTACCACGACTAGGACTATCCCAAAAACTACGACCCTGTAATTTATATGCATGAATCCACTTAACCCAAATCGACTCATTTTGAATTAAGCAGCTTCTAGATATGAGAAATCATAAGAGCTTCATTAAAATGGTGAAGTCTACGGATCCCAAGACCTCCCTTACGTTTAGGAAGACAAACAACTTCCCAAGCGACTTTAGACTTCCCTTTCTTACTAGAACCGTGACACCAAAGGAACCCCCTCATGAGTTGTTCTATGTCAATAAAACTCTAGCTGGAATTATAAACACTCATGCCCAATAAACATGCATAGACCCGAGCATAGATTGAATAAGTTGTAATAGACCAGCAATAGAGAGAGCCTTGTTCTTCCAATCAAAAGTACGAGTGAGAACACGTTCCACCAACTCTTTACAGTCGCGAATCATTAGTCTAGACGTAACCAAAGGCACCCCAAGATACTTAACAGGTAATCTACATTCCTCAAAAGGGAGCACATAAGGAATTGCAAGTTTAATATGATTAAGAACATTACAAAAATAGGTCGTACTTTTATGGAGACTAGGCACTAGACCAGAAGCATCCTTAAATTCATCCAACACTTCTTTAATGAGACTCATGGATTGAATATCCCTATAAGCAAAAGGAAAAAGATCATCCGCAAAACATAAGTTAATAAGTTCCAATTTAGAACAAAAAATTTGATATGTAAACGTACCAGATTCTTGAACCTTCCTACGAAGCATTAGGGTAAGAATTTCTATAACAAGAATGAACAAATAAGGCGACAGCAGGTCTCCTTGACGTAACCCCCGTTTACCTTGGAAATAACCATGAAGATTACCATTAATACATATAAAATATGAAGTAGTAGAGACACACTCCATTACCCACGCAATCAATCGAGCATGAAACCCAAAACCAACTAGGATATGTCGAAGGAAATCCCAGTCCACATTATCATATGCCTTCTAAATATCCACCTTAAAAGCACACCTCGGCATGCCTCGATCCAAGTGGTAATTATGTATGAGCTCTTAAGTCAACAAGATATTATCAACAATACTTCTACCTGGAACAAAAGCCGATTGATTAGGACTCACAAGGTATTTCAAGCAATTCTCCATCTTGTTAGCAAGAATCTTGCTAATACATTTAAACAAGACATTACATCACGAAATAGGCCTATAATCATTCACACGCATCGGGTTTTGAACTTTAGGAATCAGGGAAATAATCGTGTGATTGAGTTCCTTTAAGAGATTCCCATTATGGAAGAACTCACAAATAGCCGATGTAACATCATTTGCAACAATATCCCAAGCTGCTTTAAAGAACGCAGTTGTGTACCCGTTAGGACCAGGAGATTTATCATCCCTCATGGAAAAAATTAGCATCCTTAACCTCCTCAGCCGAAACCTCACGAGTCATATCTAACGCATCTTGATTAGTCAAGCGCGTTGCAAACAGGTTATCATCATCAAAACCAGACGTGTTACCAGCCAGACCAAGAAAATTTTCATAATGTGTTACAAATGCAGTTGAAACTAGATCATTCTCAAAAACATCGTCATCCGCATTAGTAATAACATCTATTCTGCTCTCACTAACCCGACTTTTAACTACCTTAAGGAAGAAAGTTGTATTCGAATCTGACGGTTTATAAACTACATAACAATTACTAAAACCGTAACAAAGATCAAAACACATATAGCGGAAGCGATTTAACAAGATCATAGTTAACACAATTTTAATTAATCGAATTAGGGTTACATACCTTTTAGCAAGCGAAGATCCACAAGATAAAGAACGAAGCACCAAATATCGATAAAACCTTCTCACCAAGATATAGTCTAAAGTAAGACTATTACGTTCTTGTACACACGTAATAAAACGAGCTAACCGTGATTCTAGCATGTGTAAACCGAGCTTCAACTCTTGTGGAAAATCTACCCAACAACCCTAGAGAGGGGCTAGGACTAGATTTATAGCTTGACCAAAAAAACTAAACGAAACCCTTATAGGTTGTGTTTGATTCGATCGACCAAAGAGAGAGAGAAAGATTATGGGGTGAAAAATTATGAAGGCTAAGGGGTCCTTATATAGGCCTAATAATCTTGTAGCCCAAGGAAACGAATATAAGACAAGTTTTCTTCTCCCCTTCCCCCTTGTAGCCGACGGTCGGCAACACCCCAAACGGGTGTTCCGGAACCTTCTTTTCTCTTCTATTTTGTTCCACAACGTTCATTAATACTTAACTCTTAATTATTTAACGATCGTTAAAGTTATAGCTTGGTTTAATTTAATAATATAATAAATATATTTATTAAATAAATCAAATCTTTACGTATTGAGTGCAATCCTGTAATCTCGAGTTCGATCCTATCACATAACTATTAAATATAAGTCCATAAACTTTCAGCTCCCACTTGGACATATTTCGAATATCGTGATTACATTGACTAGTGTCTAGTTACACTAGCAATGTTACTAGTACAACTCGAGTAAGGTCTCATGGATAAAACTGTTAATCCCACTTCAATCCATAACACAATATTAAGATGATATTTAGAGAGAGAAAGAGAAGAAAGTAGAGAGAGAAACAAAAGAGAATGGATGGTTAAAACATAAACTAGAGAGAGAAAGTAAATGGTAACCAACACCCTCTTCCACACATGGAAGAGGGTTTATATACCCATGAGGTTGGTGGACTCATGGGCTTGTTTCCTTGGGTCGGGCTTGGCTTGAACTTAGGCTTACGCCCCTAACTTATACAATATTAGCTTAAAGTCCACGCCCGGTTAACCCGACTAACCTATTACAATACAAGACCTTTAACGACTAAGATGACCTATTACATTCTTGTTCGACTATATAAAATATAGGGCTAGCAATCTCCCCCAATTTATCGGTCATCATTAAATGCATAAGATCATTGAGTGTATACATTCTTGTGGAGGTGATCGTCCTGATTTAGTCTTGTATCTTGGTCTTGATCTTGTTTGTAACAGCTTTGTTCCTTCATGCTTTTGTGATCTTTATCTTGAGCCTTTGTCATTTGACTTTGAGTGCTTGAGATCTTCATCTTGTGCTCCTTGTGACTGAGATGACCTATTACATTCATAGGTATCTTGATTATTAACATCTTGTGCTCTTGTGACTTCTGAATCGACATGTTCACACTTTGTTGATTTCGAAAGGCTAACAATTTCCCATACAAGTATAGTTGTAGTTAATCCTTCAAATATTCATCAGAGTTGCGAAAGACTTTAACTTTTAGTATGAACATGTGAAGACGACTTCGGTTAGTACACAGATACGCCACCATCTTGATATGCAACAACATATATAGACACAGATAAAATGGCTTTGAATATTTCATCCTAACTCGGTAGCGTCTTACCTCCGTTCGGTGAAGACCGTTAGACGGTATTAGATACTGTACCTGTGATCGGGTAGATTCAATTAAGAATTTTGACAGGGTTTCCCAGAGGTAGTAGCCACTTCTCTTTACTCGACCGTCTCAAATCAGTCTGCGAACGTAAAGAGTGAATCATAAAGATAATTTATCTGTGTGATTATAGTCGTCAATTCAGAATTCCTGGAACAAGTTTGATTCTAAAAGAATCGCACCATTGTTGCTTTCTAGTTTGTCACAAGCTCGATTCATAAAGAATCTTACGAGTTACCTACCGCAGTGCTGTTTGAGGTTGACACTGGAAGGATTTCCATTCGTCACTGTGAGCACTAAAGAGTGTCACTCTGAATGTTCTGGCAAAATCACATGGATTTTGCGAAGAAACCTGGAATCAAGTTTGAATCAATTAAGAATCCAAACTTAGTTGCTTTCCAGTTTTCACAAGTTTGATTCGTGTAGAATCGCACAAGTTATCTACCACGAGCTTGTTAGATGTTGGCTCAAGCAGGATTTTCATCTTCATTGTGTATCGTATCACTCATATTTTCTGGAAATATCACAAAGATAATGTGTAGGACTCGAATGTGTCCTAGTGAGATGATAGATTGGTCTCTATTGGCTCTAGACTCGATAAGTGCATTTTGGTGATCGGAGGCTAGAGCAGACTGCCACCTTTTCAATATTAACTAACTCGGAGTGAGGAAGTCAATAGATACGTGTTGATCTCCGTGACAATGAGACAAGTTTCTTTTGACCGAAACTCGAATGGCTGGGGAAGGGTTGTGCATCGCATCAATGGGTCCATGACACTTGTCTTCAAAAGATATGTTAACCCGGTTTCTGTCTAAGTTATATAGAATATTCAACTCCTTCAATGCTTACCAATACGTCATCATTAGCACATTGTTGTGATTGTTCTAGTGCTAACTTAAGTAATTAGTCCGCATTCAGCTTCATTCCACTCCATATTTCCTAAGGACAACTATTTCTAGCTATGGAATGTCCTTGGGTAGATCCCTTCGGTTCTGGTTTTATCATAGGACTTAGTTTCCTATCCTAAACCACCTTTTGAATCCATCGTTCCATCGTGGATAGTAGGTTGTTTTGGGTATAGATCGTAACCATAAAACCATTGAAAGTCTTTCAAAGTGCTTGATAAAAATCAAAACTTTTAACACTTTGGAAATTTTACATTTTCGAAAAGCTCCTCCTATACACATGCATCGATAAACGAAATAGTTTAGCATGTGAATGAAAGAGTTGCACTAGAGTCTTTAAGATCACATGCTGCGATATATTACATTTTAATCACATTTATTCCCCTATCTCTAATATAAAAAATATAATATTAGAGATACCAATTGATTAAAATATGACAATTTCTTAAACTGATTTGGAGAGAAACATGTGTGCACGCATGAATCATGGAACTTTTGTGGTCGGGTAGCTCCCCCTCAATAATATATGTGTGTCATGAAACAAAATTTGACAGTATTTTGGAAAAACGACACCACAAAAATATGTTGAGGTACGGAGTTGAGATGCCTTATCTGATATAATGTATTACATATGATAGATTTAATATCATTTTCGAAATGTGTTGGATACACAAAATATGATAATATCTAAGATGTACCAAACAACATTAAAGACTTGATTTTAAAACACTCCCCCTCAAAAATTTATGCAAATAACATATGATAATTTTGAGATACAAAAACCAAATTATGAGGAAGGGAGTGTTGAACACACATTTTTGAAAGATTTAGAAAAACCTTTTGATAAATACTTGAAAAATTATGTTCAACGGTTTTAAAATAGTATCAGAGTTACATGAGCTCAAAACTTTGAATGTTTTGTGACTAGCTCATGACCAAGAAAAATTAATTTCCTGTTGTGAAGGATAAGTTATCATCCATGATAAACTTTCCTTAAGGTGAAGTCTGAGTTCTAAGCTGACATTTACTTAGAAGTCGTTTTTTATGAACTTAAAAACTTGGAATGTTTTTATGATAATCTCATGATCGAGAAATATGAATTTCTCGTTGAGAAGGATAAGTTATCATCCGTGATCAACTTTCCTTATTTGAGGTCCGAGTCCTAAGTTGTGATGCGCTTAGAAGTCATTATGAGATAATATCAAGCAGCTTTATTTGCCAAAAACCTCCAAGTCATATGGAGTCATATACTTCATACCAAGACGGCCAACGAGATACTGAAATCTGTTTTGGGATAGGGATTTTGTAAACAAGTCTGCTATCTGGTACTCAGTTATGACAAAGTATAATTCCACGATACCACGTTCCACTTGTTCCTTGATAAAGTGATATCTAACAGCGATGTGCTTGGTACGTGAGTGCTAAACCGGATTGCAAGAGATGGCTATGGCCGACTTTGATACATAGGTATTTTATCGAAGTGGAAGCCATAATCCGTGAATTGAGTTCTCATCCAAAGGACTTGAGCACAACACGCTAATAGAGCCACATATTCTGCTTCATCTAAAGACGACCATCTCACAAGCTTGTCTTCCCCTAGAAATTGTATGCCACCAGAAGTGCTTTTTCGATTATCAAGGCAACCTGTGTGATCAGAATCTGAAAAAGCTGTTAGATAAAAACCTGTTTCCCTCGGATACCAGAGTCCCATGTGAATGGTATTCTTAAGGTACCGAAAGATCCGTTTAACCTCTTTGAGGTGCTTTTGAGTAGGTCTGGCTTGATATCGTGCACAATAGCATGTGGCATGATTAATATCAAGCCTGCTGGCTGTAAGGTACATAAGAGACCCGATCATACTGCGATATCGCGTTTGATCTATGGGATATGAGTACAAGTCAGCATCTAGGGATTTGATTGACAATGGTGTACCAACGCGAGCACATGAGGTCATACCATGCTTTTTAAGTATCTCTTGAGCATACTTAGCTTGGTTAATGAAGATACCACGTGGGGATTGATGAATCTAGAGGCCTAAAAAGATTTTTAGCTCCCCCATCATTGACATTTCAAATTTGTTGTGCATTAATTTTTCGAAACGTTTTGAAAGTTTTGGGTTCGTAGAACCAAAAATGATGTCGTCAACATAAACTTGCACAAGCAATATGTCATCCCCATATTTATTAGTAAAAAGAGTAGGATCAATGGAACCTTTAAAGAATCCTTTGGATACCAAGAAGTTTGATAGTTCATCGTACCACGCCCTTGGAGCTTGTTTGAGTCCATATACTGCCTTCTTGAGACGGTAGACTTTGTTAGGATGATGAGGATCAACGAACCCTTCCGGCTGATTCACATATACTTCTTCTTTCAAATGACCGTTGAGAAAAGCAATTTTAACGTCCATATGATAAACTGTGAAGCCCTTATGTGCAGCATAAGCAAGGAATATCCTAACATCTTCCAAACTAGCAACTAGAGCAAATGATTCATCGAAATCTATCCCTTCTTGTTGATGATATCCTTTAACCACAAGACGAGATTTGTTTTTGATGATGGTTTGTTCTTCATCCAGTTTTTTTTTCAAATCCATTTGAAATCTAACATCGACTTTCCATAGGGTCTGTCAACAAGTTCCCAAACATTTAGACGTTCAAACTGATGAATTTCGTCTTGCATTGATTCAATCCACGCATGATCAGTCATGGCTTGCTTGATGTTTGTAGGTACAGTTGAACTTACTGTGAGTGCATACATATACACATCGCCATCGGTTTCGAGTTGTTTGCGTGTTCGAACCAGTTGTGAAGGATTTCCAATAACTTGTTCCAATGGATGATCACGTGTCCAATGGTGAGTAGATGGATATCTTTGGTAGAATGTATGCATGTTGGATGGATCAAAATGTTGAGTAGAAGACTCTCCCACTTCGCGTATTGAAGTTGATAAATTCGTCTTCGTCAAGCTGCGCATCGACTGCTTGATTGTTGTTACCTCATGCAGCATTGACGGTTGGTGAAGTTGGTTGTATGATGGTTTCTTGAGTTTGTTGAGTATCCAATGGAATTGTCTCTTGAGAAACAGTTGCTGAAGTAGATGCAGTTGTGTTTGATTGACTTTGTTCGGGTGCATCAGCAGTATTGACAGCGGAAGCCTTTGACACAACTTGATTGTTTCCATAGTAATATTCATCAAACATTGGATCATATAAATCAACCAACTCATCCATTTGTGTCTTATCCGTCGGGTCAACTGTAGGAATATTTTCTTGACATTCTTGCACAGGACATACACTGTTGTGTGTAGGTGCCATTGTTGGACATTGAGGAGCGGGACTTGAGCTGTTTTGTTCAAGTACCATTTGTGGCAATTCGTCAAAGTTCACATGAATTGTTTCGACAATAATATTTGTTCTCTTGTTGTAGACTCGATATCCTTTCGACAATGTAGCATACCCCACAAAAATTCATGCATCACCTTTTTCTTTCATCTTGTCGAGATTCTCATCGTCTTTAAGAATGTAGCATAAAGATCCAAATACGTGAAAGAATTTGACAGTAGGTTTCCTGACATTGATGATGTGGTAAGGTGTCTTTTCATGTATAGGGATTACGAGAGAACGATTTTGAGTATAACAGGCAGTTGCAATTGCTTCAGCCCAGAAGAATAATGGTAACTTTGATGCAGAAAGCATTGTTCGAGCCGCCTCAACCAAAGTACAGTTTCGTCTTTCAACAACGCCATTTTGTTCAGGAGTTCGAGTAATAGACGTTTGATGTTCGATGCCTTCTTCTTGAAAGTAAGATTGCAAAGTCTTGTTCAAAAATTCAGTACCCCTATCCGTTCTTACCGTTAAAACTTGAGCTTGAAGATTGCGTTCTATCTTCTTGAGAAAGTTTTTGAGAACCTCCGGTATTTCATCTTTGGACCTTAAGAAGAAATTCCATGTGTACCTATAGTAATCATCAACAATCACGAGAATATACTTTTTCCTGTTAATACTCTCTACACGCATGAGGCCACATAAATTCATGTGTAGAAGTTCCAATCGTCCTTTTGAGCTTGGGGTGGTCTTTGTTTTGAAAGACTTGCGTTTTGCTTTCCCTAAATCACAAGAGGAACAAAGATGATCTTTGACGAATTTTAATTTGGGAAGACTGGTCACAATATCATTCTTCGAAAGCAAGTTGATGGTGTCAAAGTTGAGATGAGATAACCGTTGATGCCATAACCATTCTTGAGAGGAAGAAGCTTTAGCCATTAAGAAAATTGGATTTGTTGAAGATGTGTCTTGTAGAGTTACTGTGTAGAGATCAGAACCACGAGAACCTGTGAGAAGGTCATTCCCATCGTAGTCTCTAACATTAGCAAGTAGTTTTCCGAAAAGCCACTTCCAAATCCGCATCACAAAATTGACCAACGGAGAATAGATTGTGATTCAGTCCTTTGACGTAATAAACCCGTGTAATAGTGATATTTACTTGAACGAAAACTCCATATCCGAGTATCGGTGCAAACTGATCATTTCCAATCGTACCATACCCGGAAACTTCTCCACGAAGTTAAATAGAAGCTTGAGATTGCCCGTCATGTGCTTTGTGCACCCAGAGTCCATTATGAAGAGAATGATCTCGACGAGCTGCATAAGAATTAGGAGACAATGTAGATTTTGACAGATGGGAGACCTTGAAAGCAGTGGGTTCCAAAATATTAGTTGACCTAAATGTAGATTCTAGAGGCAAGCTAACATTCATGGTCCCAATTAATACAGTGGGTCTCTTAGGCACCCATTTGTATCCGGGTGGTGTAAATCTCGAGTACCCCCGTTTACATGTCCTAATCACTAATTTAAGCTAACATTCATGGTCCCAATTTAAGCTGAAAGGGACGTCACGAGAAATCACTCCCCCGTGGAAGAGTCATAACACCGGTGCCTCAAGTGTTATGGTTACGGTACCTCCGTAACTAGATGACATGGTCATGCGTGCATATAGCTTAGGCATTTTAAAATAAACATAAATATTTACTGAAAAGCTGAATAATAATATAAAAGTACTGGGAAAACAGATGGCTGCAGACGGGGAATCCTAAAAAAGTCTACGAAGGAAATGTCCATACTGAAGGACGGAATATTCGTACCTCGTGTCCAGTAATGAAATAAGAATGAAAGATGGAGGATCTACTCCGACTTCACTGATACTACATAAATAAGGGACGTGAATGAGTTGCTTGATTACTGTTTACTGTTATTGATTCTTATTGTTCTTAGTTTGATTTATTATGTTCTTGTATTGTTGTATTGTTCTATATATAATCTGATCACTCAGACTCTCTTTAAATGTTTACTGATTAGAGTATATCCTTTATTTCCGATTACTGTATATTATACTGTATTCTGATGTTTACGATATTACTATAAATAGTAACATGCTATAATTAGAAAGTTTCCTAGGTTAAAAGGTTTCCAAAATTGTTCTCATGAAAATTAAATCCTTTAAATAATCATATGTTCTAAGTAGTAAAAAGGACAAAGCTAATATCAATTTAATTTACTAATTAAATTAATAAACAAAACAATATAATTAAATTTATTTGTAAAACCCATTTATAAAATGATTTAATTAACTTAGAAAATCCTTGTTTTTTTATATGTTCGTGTAGTCCCAAATTCGCTCTTATAACCTTCACTGAGACACCCATGTCTCGGGTTAACCAAACCGGCCCACCACGACCCACGTCGTGGTCTCCCCCTTGCTGACGTCACGCCAGCAGTAGCCACTGGCCTAGTGCCAGTTGCTACTGCTTGTATAGTGGTTCCCACTGTTTGGTTTCGTTCCCACTGCTAGTTACTAGTTCCCACTGTTGGTTATGTGTACCCCTGTTGTGTCCAAGGTACCCACCGAGAGCTTTAAGCTCTCGGTTCCCACTGTTCACAAAACAAACACCCTCGATAGAACCAAACACCCCCTGTTTGGCTTTATTCCCCACTGTATACGAACCAAACACCCCCTGTTTGGCTTTTGGGGCTGCGAATCAAGTCAAACCCGCCACACCTTGGTGGCTCATTGCTGCTGCCGTCACACGCCAAACCAACCCGCCCTTGTGGTTCACGGCTAGCCCAAACAGTAACCACACCGAGACCATAATGGTCTCGGTTTTCGTAAAGCCAAACAATCCGACACCCCTTTGGTTCATTATTTCAAGATGACCATAAATAACATCATTTGTTTAGCCTCTAAAGTACTAATTCGTGAATTAAAGTGGAATTAAAGGAGAAGGTTGATTACCATATTCGATGTTAGGATGAATGAAGGAACCACAATGATTAGTTGTTAAAAAATTTATTAAAACCCTCCTTTCTTTTTTACTCTAGCCGACGGCCACCACAGGGACTAAAACCATAATATTTGTTTGATTTGTTAAAAGGGAAATGTAAGTTAACCCTTTTTTTCCTGTTGTTTGTTTTTTTAAAACGGGTCGGGCTTAAAGCCCATTATTCTTCTTTCCTTGTTGCCGCCACAAAACCCACACACGTACATTTTTATTTCATTTTCTTGTCATGTTATAAACATACGTGTTCGTATTACGTTCTCGTGTTTATTCTGAAATGCATTTATTTATTTTACTGAAAGAATAAAAGTAGTTGAAATACAGACGTAATACTGAATAGCTAGTATTTAATTATTAACTAGCAATAATTATTTTATGAATAATTAATTACGTAACATTTTAAATAAAATTGGGACTACGTGAAATTAATATTAATCCTCGTGGTATGTTCTGACATGGATTATTTATTTCTTGAATAATTAATAACTGCTTAATATTTGAATTAATACTGTTATATATTATCTGAATAAATAGTTACGCAACGCTTAAATTAAAGTTGTGATCGCACAAATTTTCATGGACTTTTAAAGCGGGTTTTACAATTCTTCCCCTCTAAAAAAATAATTCGTCCTCGAATTAAGGATGCGATAATGCTGTGGTTTTACAATTCTTCCCCTCTAAAAAGGGAATTCGTCCTCGAACTATAGGTTTGATGAGCTGAGAGAATAAATGAAGCTGAAGGACGCAAAAGCTGAAAAGACTTGTAACTGAAAGGACATCATCGCGACATGACTGAAAGGAGCATGAAATGTGACATGAATGAAATAGTGCATCTGATTTATGAAGGATAAGAAATCCGGATGGACTCCTCCGTTCCAAGTGGCTTCCCGCTCGGAATGGTTCCTCTAAAATATCTCGACCCACTGACAAATTTAGTCTCCATGACCCTGACTTGAAGATACATAAATTATCTGGTTCCTTAAGGTAAGGTAGATTCTTATGAATTTGATCGAATGATAAGAATTTATCGTGCAAGGGTAACTGAAACGTTACGCTAAAAAATAACTTGGAATAACTGACATAAGTAACGTCTGAGCAAGGATGGGCGAGACCTACCAAACGTAGTACGTGAGCAATTGTGAACGCGATGCGTAAACAATTATGAACGTGTTACGTGAGGTTATGGTAACTGTACTTAGAGGTAACATATAGTAGACGTGATATATGCAGTATATCATGGACGTGATGCGAGAGATGAGGAATGGACATGATATATGAAACATACCGTGAACGTGAGACTTGAGAAGGTAAAATCAAACGATAATGATGAAACGCGAAGTGTACCAACTGGCTTAGCTCAGTTGGCCACCAAGTTTCTACTAAGTGGTTTCTTTGGGGGAGGATTCATGGAGGTCTTGGGTTCAAGACCTGCCAAGGGCCTTTCAGGCGAAGCAGATAAGGAGTCTAACATAACTAGGCGAGAGTTCGAAGAAGACATTCTTCCGCTTGGATGTCATTGCACGACTCGACCCACTAACCACTAACATTTTTCGTTCAAAAAAAATGATGAAACGCGAGGTATGACGTGAAACGTTCGTCTGAGGATGGAAAGTTTATCATACTTGAGTCTGGTTTCCCAAGTTTCAGCAAATCTTCCCAAAACGATAATGAAATACCATTTGTAAGCTAGTATATGGCCATGAATGTAAACAATGTCATGAACGTGAATATGAGAAGCAGATTGTGAACTTGGACAATGACGTGGACTTAATTATTGAATGCGAACGTGAACCTTTATCTGATCTGATAGTTGAAAGAGTGCCATGTGATCGTACGATCTTTTAGCTGGACAAAATGTTGATATTCAGCTAACTTGTGTAGTTCTTGCAGATGGAAAGGAGATACAACTCGGTCAATTTGTTGACGACAGTCCAGATGGCATCGTGCCTCTTTTGAGCCTGCAGTAGTCCATTGACAAGATCCATGGAGATCTTGTCCTAATTCTGTTCGAAAATTAACGTTGGTTGAATTGAATTGTTAGCATGTTGGCGTTCTATCTTAACTTGTTGGTACGTCAGGTACTAAGATATGAACATAAATGCATCTTGTTTCATGCTGCTCCACCAAGATGTGGTTGAGATCATGATACATTTATAGAAACTTGTACTAAGAAAAGAAAGAATTTTCAGGGTGAAATTCTTCTGTTATAAATCTTATAACATAGAGTGAAGATGGTCTTCGTACTCTTCCCTCGACTTAAAGAAGGTCAGAATGTTAATCATGAACAGGATGACAAACTTGTCCAAAATTCCTGGAAATTTGATTCATCACGTCCATAATTACTGCTGGGCATTCGTGAGATCAGACAATAGGAATATAAATCCATAGTGACCATAACGTGTGTGAAGAGCAGTCACGGAAGTGTCCTGCTCTTTTACTCGTGACTGTTTATAGCCTAATCGTAAACGGTCTTGGAAAGTGTTTAGAGTCTGGTAGTTGGTCGGATATACCCATAACACTTGGGAGGAACAATACAGTTATGGATGGTGGTATGATTGGTAGTTCCTGCTGGTATTGTATCTGGGAAAATTTTGAAATAATTGGCTGATTATGAATAAAAGAAACTTCAGAAGTCGTGTCATAAATGATAGCTAGGAAATCATCGTAGCCAACAGTACATGCTTGTAAAGCAAAAGAAAAATTTTCACCGATTTTCTTGGTGGAAAACCCATGCTGAATGTATTCAGGAATTTAAACATCGCTGGATATAATCTGGTACGAATAATGATCTATTGCAGAAATGAAAGATCTTGTCGTCAAACTAAAATGAAAGCCTATATATATATTGGCGATACAACTACACCTTAGGTGGACATGAATATCCGAATATGAAATCGTGAAGTGAAAGTTTCATGTCAACACACGAAGTAAACGTGGCAGATTTCACTGAATGGGTTTCGTCCGTCTCACACGAAATGAACACTGCGTGGCTAACTATGAACAAAAGTCAGAGATGGTACAAACAATTTTAGTGGCTTGACTTTGAAAGGTGTCTTGAATCACTGAGGCTGAGTTCAGAAATTATGCGTGAGTCGTGTGTCTTGAGTAATGTCCTAAGAACTACATGTGTGACATGTGTCTTGACTGGTGTCTTGGCATATGTCTTCAGTACATATACGTGAGATGATGTGTCTTGACGGATGTCTTGACATATATAAAGAAACCATAAAGAAAGTGGAGGTTAAAATGCCAAAGTTGGTGGATCTGCTAGACTGCTAACCTTTGTGCTTCTGGTTACGTCTGTTACCAGAGTTCCTGTTGCTATTGCAAAGTATTGGTTGTCGACCATATGAAGTGATTTTAAAAGGGAAACTGATTAAACGGTTAGGAAACCGAACTGAAGTGAGTAACCTGATAGCCTAGCAATGACAGCGTAGACATCATTCTGGTTGCATAGAGGAAACACCAAAAGGATGGTTATACAGGAACTCAACAACGACTAACATGAAAGCATGATTATTGAAAACCAACCATGACTATCATAAAATTAAGATCAATGGAAATCCATCAATATTTAGTATGAGGTGGAGGGTCTTATCTGGACAATTGGAAAGTTGAAGCACTCCTTGATAATTTGTGCAAGCGTCCTTTAGACGCTAACGTCTTTTTGGCTTTTGGAGTTATATTGGAGACGCTCTCATTTTGTTGACCTTATCTGGGTCTTTCATGTGTGTGTGTTTTATCTTGTGCTCTCTTTTTCAAAATTTAACCCAGATCATGTTTATTTGTTTTTGTTCTTGTAAGACTATTATCATTTAGATAATAGAGTCACACCAGTGTAGCTGTGGTGACTTGTTTAATCTTTTGATTCAAACTTGTTTTTTCATTAATTAAAGCGTTTGATTCTGTGTTCATATCTTCTACTTTTCCCTTATCTAATATTTCTTCACAATAATCTTAAAAAGTTTAACATCTTTTAGTAGCCAACTAGTCATAGCTTTGTTATTATTTTCTAAAGTGACATGACACGATGAAATTTTGCTTTGTATCATTTGTTTTCTAAAGTCAGGGTAAAACGGGTAAACGGAACTTAAACATTTATTTTTGAAGAGCTGGATTACTTCAGAGTTCAGACATACCAAAATAAAAAGCGAACAATAACTTTAATACGAAATCAGTAATATATACACTACTCGTCACAATATTTTGGGTAAAAGGATGTGGTCCTGTTTAGTTAGATATACGCTGCCTCATGACGGTTTAATTTCAGGACCGTCTTTTATCATTCCCTGCCACCTCCAAATATACGAACCTAATTAGATTTGAACCTTTAATCTCTTCATCTAAAATCCAGGAAACCAACTGAAATTAACAACGGCTTTGTTATTACACAACTATTTAAATATACGAGATATAGGTGAAGTGAAGTGAAGTGTGAAGTACTACAAAGCCCAAAGTGGTTGCTAACATGGGCTAGAGAGTAAAAGAAAGTCCCACCAAGGAGGAACTAGGAAGTTAAATTTTGAAAGTTGATGCTTAATGTATGTTCGTGCAATCCTTTGCGGGGATCCGAATGGGTTGACCGGATCGGATCTTGGGTGTTGTATGCTTCGGATATCCTGAAACCAAAGTAACGCGTTAGCCTCGTCCGGGTGTGGGAACCCAGACCAAGCTCCAGCGTGAGAGTAAGTAAAGGATAAAAATCCGGAGGGGAAAAGAGAGTAAAAGTATATAAGTAAAAAGTAATAAGGGTAAAAGAGTTAACCTAAACCTTGAACTCAAAGGGGGTATTTATACTAGTCTGATTCCTAAAAGGCCGGGAATGGTGATGGGCCTTGGTTGGCCCGATTGGGGACACACTCCCTATTTTATAGGAAGTGTGCCTGCTGAGTTCTTTGTTGACTATCGTTGACTTCTTCTAGAAGGAAGTGTTTGTTCCGGATCGGGTCATGTGTTCCGGATCGGTGCGTACGTTCCGGACACATACACGAACAAGTCCCCCCCAAGTGTTGATTGGGCTAACTTTGTTCGGAAAGTTTTAGTCGAATCAAGACTTAAAGCCCATTTCTTTCGCGATTGGTGTGGGCCGGATCAACCCCTCGGCCCATCCTACGGCCAAGGCCCATCAAAGCCCAACCATTTTTTACCCTACTTCTTTGCGATGGCTGACACGTGGCATTGGCTCGCTTAGATTGACGATACGTGTGTTTTTACTGTTCCTTTCACGGTTTCCCACATTTTTACTGAGCCTATAAATACATACCAATCTGTCATTTGTTTGTGTGTGTTTTCACTACTTCTCAAGTTTTTCTTCTCTCTTTTCCCCTCCGGATTTTTATCCTTTACTTACTCTCACGCCGGAGCTTGGTCTGGGTTCCCACACCCGGACGAGGCTAACGCGTTACTTTGGTTTCAGGATATCCGAAGCATACAACACCCAAGATCCGATCCGGTCAACCCATTCGGATCCCCGCAAAGGATTGCATGAACATTTGGCGCCATCCGTGGGACCTGATATTCTATCTACCAATTGCATAGAATGGCAGGTCCTACTCCTGTCACTCCGACAGGTCCTAACCTTCCGATTGATTTGACTTCTCCGAAAAATCAGAATCTCACAAAGGAACAACTCGAACAACACATCTCAACCTTGCGGCTACTAGTCAAAGAGCATAACCGGAACGCCGTGGAACCTGTCCGTCTAAGTTTCATTGAAGAAGATGAGGGAAGCAGCAACACTAAGATAGTAAGAGGCAAGGTGGTGTCCGATGCGGATCTAAAGAAACCTTTTAAGGAAGCCGTCAAATCCCCTCTCACTCAAAGAATTGTTGACTTCTCCGGACCCGAGTACAAGATGCCTGCCATAGTCAAAACATATGACGGAACGGGAGATCCAGAGGACCATTTGAATCGCTTCACCGGAGCAGCCAATTCGGGCGAATGGCCAATGCCGGTTTGGTGCAGAATGTTCCAGCAAATGCTAGAAGGGGGAGCTAGGGGTTGGCTTGAGAGCCTTGACACTGACAGCATTGATGAATGGGCAGAGCTAAGGAAGGCATTTGTCAAGAGATACTCGATCCGAAAGCTATGTCATAAAGGCCCACATGAGATAACCAAGATCGTGAGAAAGGCAAATGAGTCATTAACAGATTTTAAAGAACGATGGACGGTCGAAGTAGGTCTCATCCATGGAGTTCCGGAAGTCATGAAAATTTCAGCATTTATGGATTCGGTCAAAAGTCCAGAGCTGGCAAAAAGGTACTCTGATAAAGTTCCTGTATCGGTGGACGACATGATGGAGAGGTTGGACGATTTCGTCCGGTCCGAGGAAGCATTCGCTAACACTGAGCTACCAAAAGGGGAAGGGACGGAGCCATACCGGAAGCCCAACCCTCCCACCCAAAGAAGGGATGATCGCAACCAAAAGTACCATGGCTGGATGATGTTGGAGTAAAATTACCCCTTTAGGAAAAGAAGGCAATAAATAGGGCAAGTGTGCACGACGATTTAGGAAAACCGTGTGAAAATGACCCTAGGTGAGTTTGTTCTCGAGGAGGCAAGTGCGTTGCGTTAAGAGTTGATATATGATGTTTGTGATTATGATCAAGAAGAAAAGAAATGAGAAAAGAAAGAAAAGACGGTTACGAAAACTAATTAAACTACGACGAAAAAGGCGTAAACGTAAAACCGTAAAAAACGACAAAAATAAAAATTTTCAACCTAAAATTTAATTATAAGCTAAAACAAGTCTAAAATAATATAAATAAGGAATAAAATCCAATAAAAATATTTTAAAACCTTTTATTAATTAAATATTCAATTTTAAATGCTAATTAAAGCCCTAAAATTAAATATAATTAATCAAAATGTCCAAAATATGATTTTATTGAACAAATAACTTACTTATATTATTTAAAAACTAAAAAGTATTTTTTATAATTTTTAAATACTATTTTACTATTTTTTTAATTACTAAAAACTATTTTAAAATTAAAATAATTATAAAAAATAATTAAATAGTGCTAAAAATAATCTACCAATTTTAAAAATCCTATTTTACTCTAATGAACAGTAGAAAAATGAAAAATCTTGAAAAATATTAAATTTCCCACTAAATGACAAAACTAGTTTAATTAAAACCCTAATTAACTTAAATTAATTATAAAAATTAATTAAAAAGGTGAACAGTAACTAATTTTTAAACTAAAAATCTTAAAATATTATTCTAAGTTCAGAAAAATTGATTAAACCTAAAAATATTACTTTTTGGCACTAAAAGACAAAAACAGAAACTTTAAAGTTAATTAAAAATAGCTAAATAACCTAAAAATTACTAAATGAACAGTAAATAAAAATTTTATTAATCAGAAAAATCCTAAATTAAATAAGAAAAATAATGGCACTGGTTTCAAGATCTAAATCCACTTTTTAAGCACTAAAGACAAAATTATGAAATCTGATAGTGACCTTTTCTTTGTTTTCTGTCTTTTTGTGTAGCAGTGGCTACAACAAGCCTATCAGTGGGAAAGGAGTTCCCACTGACAGTATAAAAAACGGGTCTGAGCCTTTGGAGGCTTGTAACTTATGATTGGCTGTGTTTTAATGGACAAGAGGGGCACCCCTACACTCAGTGGAGTGTAGGGAGTCAACAAAAGCACAAAAACAACAAAGCACAATACAAATTACTCAAACAAATTACCCTAGAATGTTACTGATTAAGGGTCTAAGGGCTGTGATGATTTTTGCTGATGCAATTGGTAAAAAGGTGAGTTTTGATGCTCACAAACTTGCACACTACTCAACCAAATAGCATACAACTAATCTAAAACCCTAAGTGGTCCTATAATCTAACAGAATCCAAAAATGAAGGGCAAATTTTAGCTAAAATTAAGCAGAATTGATAAACTTGCTGATTTTTAAGCTAAGTGCCAATTGTGAGCATGCAATTCTGATTTAAACCTACCAAACTTCAAACCAAACAACCTATTACCTATAACTACCCTACTGAAATGTGTTTAAGCCGTTTTTACACCACATATAAGTCAAATCCTTGACTGAATAAGCAGACCCAAACACTCCTTTAAAATTGAAACCCAACTTTTTTCAAACTGAATCAACTCAAAACTAAACCAAACTGAAACAAAGGACTTATATCATGCATATAACACCCAAATGAAACAAATGCAAGCTTTTAAACAGATTCTCAACAACAAACAAAAAAAATCACATAAAGCATGAAAGTTTCAGAAACATAAAAAATGGAAAATGGATACAAGGGCTACCTTGTTGGGCTTACTTCCAAGCCCAACAGTGGCTGACAAGCCACCTCCAATACACTCGGGTGTATGCTGAGCCTTGTGGGATTGGATTGGTTTGAGTGCAAATGACAAGCAAATGGTTAGAATGGAACTTGATTGATCCTTGTTTCCTGCACACCACAAACAACCAAGAAAGAAGAGACAAGCTATAAGTTATTCAGTAAGCTTGGTTTAATAAGCTTATTGAAAAGCTTATAGTAGTAAGCTAAGTATTAGTTTCTGAAAAAGATTCTTGAAAACAAGTGAAAACTTTAAAAACAAACTTGAGGATTGTAAAATAGATTCAAGGAAAACAAACTTTAAAACGTAAATGCTGGAAAGTAAATGGTTCTCAGTTTCATGTAGGTTTAAAAAACTTTCATTAATTTAAAGAAAATAAAATTACATCAAAACTGGAACAAGGGGTGCTACAAGACCAGCACCTCCTTTTATACTGCTCAAGTGAAGATTCTAGGTCCTAGAATAAAATAATACGAAAAATACACAAAGCTAAACCCTAATGAAGGAGTTCCCAATTTTGCCCTTGGTGATCTTTGGTCAAAATCGCCCATGTGATGGCCAGCTGTGTGAAGACGATCTTGGACGTATATTTGGTCCTTTGGGAGCAAGGAAATGAGTTGGAGCTGTTGGATGACTGCTTCCTTTGTTTTCTTGCACAAGAGTGGGGTCAGGGGAACCTTGTGAGGGGACAGGGAAAGGTGAAGTCGTTTTCTGGGTTGTGGGTTTCACTTAGGGGAGGGTAAATTACCCATCTGGAAAATATCAGGGTAAACCCCTTTGATTTTAAGAAGTAATTAGGGTGGGTTTTTTAGGGTTTAAGGGAAGAGGATAGTTAAACAGTAGGATTTAAATCCAGTTTGGGGTAATTTGTTTTTAAAAAACGTGTTTCCCACTTAATTACTTAATTAATAAACCGGTTTAAATAAAAAGTGGTGGTGGGAAGTGACGTGGATGAGGGGTGTGTTTTGATTGGATGATGGGGTTGAGTGGGGTGATGTGGCGTTGGGTGAGTGGCTGGAACAAGTTTGGTTGTCTGGCCCAATTGCCCCCCCAAGGTTCTTTCTTTCTCCACATTGTATAAATTAGCCAAAAACTTCCATTTCTTTGTAAATAAGTTTGCCAGTTTGGCACTTTCAGTCCTTCAAGTTGTAGTTTATAGGAACAAGGACTAATCTTGCAATTTCTTCATATTCCAAGGACTGATTTTGACATGTTTTCAAACTTTAGGGCTTTGTCTTGTTTGTTGACTTCTTGGAGGACTATTATTGACAATTTAGATTTGATGAGGGACTAAATTTGCCAATTCTTCAAAGTTAAGGGTCCTTTTTGTAATTTTGACAAACTTTAGGGACCAAACTTGTAATTATGAAGATACAAGGGTATAAAGTGTCAATTCTTCAAACTTGGAGGACCAATCTTCAATATTCTTCAAATCTTCAAGGGTTTTCTTTGGAAAATTCCTTACTAGGGCTTGGTTCATCGTGCGGCTTTGTTTCCCGTGTTCGTTTTTGCGTGATTCTTGTGATCTTTTGTCATTTTCTCAATATCCGCACCTAAAATACACAAGCAACAAACACAAGCATATATTTGGGTATTTTGATGATATTTAATGCATTTTAAGTCCAAAAAGAACGATGAGACCTTGTATAAAAGCCGTCTCATCACTCCCCCATACTAAACCATTGCCGTGCCCTCACGCAATGCTAGAATAAAGTATCGTAGCATCTCCAAAATTCATTTTATGGACTTTATTGGAATGATAAACTAGCTATACTACTACTATTGCTACTACTTGTGTTTTAGACATAATGTATGATTTTCATCGCAAAATGGGACGTTTAGGTTCATAGAATAAGAACACGTGAATGCTTCGTTAGAAATAATTTCATCGTCCTCGATTTTCACTTCAATTCCATGCTAAGCGTGCAACGAGATCATTGTCATTATAAGTTAGTAATGCTAACACTACTCATATGCTAATCACGTACTTATTCTCCCATTATTCCTAAGTTGTATCTCTTATATTTTATTTTGTCTTGAATGTTTCACGAGGATACATTGTTTGACTTATGCGATAATAGAGATTTAGGTCTAAAAATAGAGTCCTAACGGTGTAAATAAGATCATCAAATCAATAACCCCTCCTAATAGACAACGATGTTAAAAAATTAAGTTGACAAGAAGAATCGATAAACACGGTTTTATAACGGTTTTGAACATGAGACTTATTACCAAGACTTTTATACGCCCCCTAACGGAAGGGCCTTATTATCTTTGGTTTACCTCCATCTTTTATTCAACTTCGCCATGAAGCTTTTATTATGACTTCGGTCTTGCCTTGCCTTTTATTATCCGCCTCATCGGTGGTTTTATTAGCCAAAGACGTATATCCTCACGCTAAAGCGAATTTTGGATCTTTAAAGCTTCAAGATTAAGGCTTGATTCACTTCAAATTTGCATAGATTTTAGGCCTTGTGGGGCTTCAAATTGTTTGCTTGATTTAGGTGAGCACTTGTAATCTTATTATTGGGTGAAGCTTTCGATTATTAGGGTTACCAATACTTCAAAACCGTGACGCTGGCGATACCTTAATGTCTTCCCAATTTAATTACACGGAAGCTACTAGAAAAGACTAGAAACCCAACAATCCTAACTAAACCGCTAAATCAATATTTATTAAGCAAAAAATATTTACATGCGAAGGGAGAATAAGCAAACAACGAGAACACATGAGTTTTTGAAAGAATACGAGTACTCTACGTTTAGCATAGTAACTTATAATTAACCCTATCATTTCTCGTCCTCATTTAAGAGACTTAGCCTAATGTGTAGTTAAGGAATCAAAGCTAAGTGCTCAACACGCACGGTCGAGTCAAAAATTACTCTTATTCTCGCCATCGGAAAATCTACATTCATGTCTTCAAACACTTATAAAACATGAGAAAAATTTTAAAATTTGGCCATTTTTAGCCTTATTTTGCAACAAAAATGATAAACAAAATGATAAATTTTGGAAAGCGTGAAGGTTTGGCAAGGCAAGTATCTATTCACCCCCCCATACTAAAGTTAAACATTGTCCTCAATGTTTCGAGTCTAGGGGTGCAAACACCCCCATACTAGAGACGTAGTCGAATGCCTAATCTAGCATGGAAAGGGTGTAACCATTAAATTAATAGCCGTTTATGAAGTGTGCTAAAAACCTAAGGTTAGAACAATAAAGGATATATCATGGATATTGAGAAATGTCTCCAAAGCAAACGATCGAGTGCTCCCATAAAACGAACACGAGAGGCTCCAATCGTGAAGATCATGATCTAAAAACCACAATGCACAAACAACCACGAAACAAAGGTTGGAAGGGCACGAATCCCCACACATAAGCTACATTAGACTAAGAAAGCGATAATATGTACATAGGATAAGCATGGGACTCCCCCACGAGGCACCTCGTTTTTGATTACCGAGTCATGAGCTCGACTCGATCCCCTCAATACTAATTATCATTGGGGAAGGTGACTTGGTCGAGGTAGTTCAAGGATGGAACTTCCCCACCAAAGTAGTGCTTCAACCTATGTCCATTCACCTTGAAGTTAGGACCATCATCTTGAGATAGCTCGATGGTCCTATACGGAAATACTTGAGTCACGGTGAATGGACCGGACCAACGGGATTTTAATTTACCGGAAAATATTTTCAATCTTGAATTAAAAAGTAAAACTTGATCCCCAATGTTAAAAACCCGGTTTTTAATTTTAGAATCATGCAACTTTTTAGTTTTCTCTTTATAAATTAATGAATTTTCATAAGCAATGTCTCTCAATTCATCCAATTCATTTAATTGCATTTTCCGGTGTTTTCCCGCGGTCTCCATATCATCATTACAATGCTTTAGGGCCCAATAAGCCTTGTGTTCTAACTCGATAGGCAAATGACAATTCTTTCCATACACAAGCTTATAGGGAGTGCACCCAATGGGTGTCTTATGAGCGGTCCTAAAGGCCCATAAAGCATCGTCTAACTTATCCGACCAAGATTGTCGGTTTTCTCCCACGGATCTCTCCAATATCCTCTTCAATGCTCGGTTTGAAACCTCGACTTGCCCACTCGTTTGTGGGTGATAAGCCGTAGAAAGACGATGTGTAACCCCATATTTCCTTAAGACTCTTTCGAATTGGTCATTACAAAAATGGGTTCCACGATCGCTTATGATAGCACGAGGGGTTCCAAACCTAGCAAACAAACTTTTCAAGAACTTAACTACCACACGAGCATCATTGGTGGGCAAGGCCTTTGCCTCCACCCACCTAGAAAGGTAGTCAACCGCAACGAGAATATACTTATTACCACGAGATGATGGGAACGGCCCCATAAAGTCTATGCCCCAAACGTCAAAGATCTCACATACTTGAATGATATTTTGTGGCATTTCATCTTTTTGTGAGGCTTTTCCTTGTCGTTGGCATGAATCACAAGACTTCACAAGATCTTGTGCATCTCGGTAAATAGTAGGCCAAAAGAAGCCGGCATCAAACACCTTTTTAGCCGTGAGATTAGCACCGTGGTGACCACCCGTGGGTCCCTCATGGCAAGCTCTAAGGATGTTAGAAGCTTCGGTGCCAAATACACAATGGCGGATGATTTGATCCGCACAAGTTCGAAACAAGTAAGGGTCGTTCCAAAAATAGAACTTGACATCACGAAAGAATTTTCGTTTTTCTTGAGTTGTCATACCCTTAATGATGAAGTTACCCGCATGGTAATTTTCAAAATCCGCAAACCATGGGGTAGAAGAACCAAGTTTGGAATTCACTACACCAAGTGTCTCGAGCGGAAATGTTTCGGTGATTTCCTTTGGCTCGTAAACACTTTGGTGAGGATCTTCCAAACGAGAGAGATGATCGGCCGCTAGATTCTCGGCTCCTTTTTTGTCAACGATTTTGTGATCAAATTCTTGAAGGAGGAGAATCCAACGAAGTAATCTCGGCTTTGCATCTTGTTTAGCCATGAGATACTTGATAGCCGAATGGTCCGTATACACTATGCATTTCGTCAAGACGAGGTAAGGTCGGAATTTCTTAAATGCATACACCACGGCAAGGAACTCCTTTTCCGTTGTAGTGTATTTAAGTTGAGCCTCGGTCATCGTCTTGCTAGCATAGTGAATACGCAAGAAATGCTTATCATGACGTTGCCCCAAAACGGCCCCAATAGCGTAATCACTTGCATCACACATAAGTTCAAAGGGGAGGTTCCAATTTGGAGCAACAAGAATGGGAGCTTCGGTAAGTTTCCTCTTAAGGATCTCAAAGGCTCGTACACAATCTTCGTCAAAGACAAAACGTGCCTCTTTTTCAAGAAGATGTGTAATGGGTCGAGAAATCTTCGAGAAATCCTTGATGAATCGTCGATAAAAGCCCGCGTGGCCTAGGCAACTCCTAACTCCCTTGACGGTTTTGGGATGAGGTAATTTGGCGATGACGTCTACCTTAGCTTGATCTACCTCAATCCCCGCTTTCGAGACCTTGTGCCCTAAGACGATTCCACTTTTAACCATAAAATAACACTTTTCCCAATTGAGCACAAGGTTGGTTTCCTCACAACGTTTTAACATTCTCTCAAGGTTCGACAAACACGAAGTGAAGGAATCACCAAACACGGAAAAGTCATCCATGAAGACTTCCATCGTCTTCTCGATCATATCATGAAAAATAGCCATCATGCATCGTTGAAAAGTTCCCGGTGCATTACAAAGTCCGAATGGCATTCTACGATAGGCAAACGTTCCATATGGACACGTAAACGTAGTTTTTTCTTGATCACGAGGATCGATGGGAATTTGGAAGTAACCGAAAAAACCATCTAAAAAGCAATAGAAATCGTTTCCCGCAAGACGCTCCAACATTTGGTCCATGAAGGGCAAGGGAAAATGGTCTTTTCGAGTGGCTTCATTTAACTTACGATAGTCAATGCACACTCTCCATCCGGTCACGAGTCTTGTGGGAATCAACTCGTTGGCATCGTTTGGCACAACGGTCATCCCTCCCTTTTTAGGGACACAATGAATAGGACTCACCCAAGGGCTATCGGAAATAGGGTAAATCATTCCCGCGTCAAGGAGTTTAAGGACCTCCTTTTTAATGACATCGTGAATTTTGGGGTTCACCCTCCTTTGACTTTGGATTGTTGGCTTGAAATCCTCCTCCATTAATATTTTGTGTGTACAAAATTTGGGATCGATTCCCTTAATGTCGGATAACTTCCACGCAATCGCCCCTTTGTGGTCTTTAAGAACATCGACAAGTGCGGTTTTTTCATCGTTCGAAAGTTCCTTCGCAATAATAACCGGCAACTTGTCGTCCTCCTCCAAATAGACATACTCGAGGTGAGGAGGTAAATCTTTCAATTCGAGGATAGGTGGTTCCTCAAGTGAAGATTTAGGCTCGATACTCATAACCTCCTCGGGTGGAGGAAATGGGAAATCGTTGAGAAAATCCTTGATAATCGAGAAGTCCTCATAGTTGTCGAGGTCTTCGTCACAAGTACGTGGAACATCGAATTCTTCCAACGTAAAACCACCACCTTCGAAAGGAGTGAAGGTTGGTGCCGAATTATCAAGAATTGGATCTAACATAGTGGGATTGCCACTAGTTTCTTCATCACCAAACCCTAAAACTTCTTGTGAAAATTCCTCGCAAACCACGTCGATCATATCAACGAGGTTTATGGTAGCAACGGAATAAACATGAGAAAGTTGAGAATTTTGAGTTGCATTTATAACAAGTTCCTCGTCGTTGAAACGTAAGGTGATCTTTCTAGCATGCACATCAATCAAAGCCATAGACGTATCTAAAAACGAACGACCTAAAATAAGAGGAACTTGAGGATCCGTGGGGATGTCAACAACAATAAAGTCTACGGGATAGTAGAACTTCCCCACTTTCACAAAAACGTCTTCCGCCAATCCACATGCAAGAATCGTGGAATGGTTGGCCAACTCAATAGACATTCGTGGAGGAGTTAGATTAGGAAGATTGAGCGACTTGTAGATTGCAAGTGGCATCAAGTTAATGCTAGCACCAAGATCGGCCAAGGCATAGCATTCTTCCATATCTTGAATTGCACAAGGGATCAAAAATTTACCGGGATCACCGACTTTTTGAGGTATGCGATTAAGATAAACCGACGAACAACTAGACTTTTGGTGTAATTTTTCCTTGTTGTTCAACATACTCTTAAAGTTAGCGGCAAATCGAGGCATTATGACCAAGGCATCGGCGAAACTCACATTAAAGTGCAAATCACGAAACATTTTCATAAAAAGCTCAAATTGATAGTTGTCGCGCTCTTGTCGTTTTTCCTTCCTAAGTCTCGATGGGTAAGGCAAGGGTGGTGTGGGTTGGGGCATAGGCATAGCCTTTGGAATCTCGGGTTCCAAAATGGGTGATGGGTCAACCGTAGGTGTGGCATGAGCGGTACTTTGTGGGCTTGAAATATGCTCCTTTTCGACCACCACCTCGGGTTCTTCCTCAATTTCCTCCACCGTTGGAGTAATTGGTTGAGGAGTCGGTTCTTTAAGTGTCTTACCACTACGTGTGGTAATCACTTTCATCTCTCCCTTCGGGTTTGAAACGGTGTTACTAGGCAAACTACCCGAAGTAGAGGCTTTGTTCCCCATTACGGCTTCTAAAATTGCATTAAGCTTAGCATCAAAATTATTAAACTTCACATCTTGAATAGCGGCTTTTTGGTCAATTATTTGTTCAAGCCTAGCATGACTTTGCTCTATCTTGTTGTTTTGACCTCGAATTTGGTTAGCAAAATCATTTTTCAATTCATTTCTCATGGCTAGATTTTCCTTAATAAAAGTAGCTAACTCCTTTGCATTCTTAGCCGTCTCCTTAGCTTGATTAGCCATTTGCTCTTGAATGTTTTCCACAATCTTATCATTTGAAGTAGTGTAATTCAAAAAGTCTATTGGAAGTTCCTTGTTATTTTGAAGACCTTGACTTGCATTTTGAAAATTACGGTTTTGATTTTGATTTTGCAATTGGCTATTACTACTACTCCCTTGATTCCCATAGTTGTTATTACCCTTATAATTGTTCCTTTGATTGCTTTGGTAACCAACTTGATTGTTTCGATAATTGTTAGCATTTTGATTTGGTGAAAAACCCGGTGGAGTCAATTGATTAGTGCGAGGAACTTGACCATTTTGGTTATAAGTTCCCGCGGCCGCGAAGGCACTCGAAGTGTTACCACCGTTGGTAATGCACTCGGAATAATCGTGAGCTCCACCACAATACATACAAGAAACCTCAACCGCTTTAATCGTAGCGGGAGCGGGTTGTTCACCAACTTTAAACTCAACTAACAAGCCTTTCACTATATCAAAAATTTTGTTCTCCAAATTAGCCTCGACTTGGCAAGCATCAACGGTGTGTGACAAACTAGGTGAAGATGAAGACGAAGCCTTACGAACACTCGACGTGCTACGAGGACTATACACCTTAGACCTATTCTCAATAATTACCAATGCTTCCTCGACCGTCTTACACAAGAAATTACCACCCGCGGCGGCATTAAGATAATCACGCTCATGATCGTTCAAGCCATTGTAAAACGTGTCTATTTGATGCAAGTCGGAAAAACCATGATGAGGACATTCGTGCAACATTTCCTTAAACCTATTCCAAGCCGTTGAAAAACTCTCATTAAACTCTTGCGAAAACTTTGAAATCTCGTTTTTCAAGTGCGTAGTCTTAGAGGGCGGAAAAAATTGGTTCACGAATTTTGAAACGAGATCCTTCCACGTCAATATAGAATTGGGTGGCTCTTTCTCTAACCAAATTTTTACGGGCCCCGCTAAGGAATACGGAAAAAGCATCATCTTAATCGAGTTGTTTGAGACGTCCTTAAACTTGCATGTGGCGGTGAGACGATTAAATTGGCGAATGTGGTTATGAGGGTTGTCCTTTTCGTCCCCTCGAAACTTGTTGTTTTGAATCATGGACAACAAACCCGTCTTAACCTCAAAATTCTCCGCAAGGATAGCGGGAATCACAATCGCTTCTCCATACCCCTCGGTGGGTGCTTGAAGCAACTCCATCATAGTTCGATTAGCCATGGGTGCTTCTTTCACTACAATGGGTTCGTCAATAGGAGAGTCCTCACTAGTAGGAGTGAGTGATTTGTTTCTTCGTTTACGAGCACGTCTAGCTTTAGAGCGAGTTTGCATAAACGTCACGTACAACGAGAAGGCGAGCAAAGAAGATTCTTTTTGGTGTTTTTACTTTTTCAATTTTTTTGTGGTTTTTGATTGTTTTTAACTTTTTTGGATTTTTTGGAATGTATTAAGTAGACCAAAATCTACAAATCTCCTCCTTAATCAAATCTCTCGATTAAAGAAGCCTCAAGGAATGAAAACGAACACGTGAAGTGAACGCCTTCGATGACTTTAGAACGATGGTGGAACACCAAATCGTTCAAGAGGGTTTAATCAAATGAAACCAAGAAAATATATATGATACTTAGTAATACTTTGGGTGGCAAAACCCTCGATTCACTCTCAAAATCAAATACGCACAAGCAAGCGGAGGAAACGAGGCGGCGCGAAGCATTTAAGAGCCTTTTTCCTTTAGGTCGTGAAATACAACCGCCTTATACCCACCTTATAGTTTGTATTATCAAAATCAAGCTTCACGAAAGTATTTATCTATTTTTGCCTTTTTCTTTGGTTTGAGATTCGAATACAATGATTGGGTAATGACCTCCCAAGTCAAGGTTGTGATTGCTCACGTATTTGGAGTACTTGTAAATTTATTGTTCTACGTATACAATATAGTAATAATATTCACACAAAAATCGAAAAACGATAATACGTATTAATAGAGTGCTATTAATACAAATATTTTTATGGCTATATATAAAAACAACAATGGTTCAACCAAAACACAACACGCCTCCCCGGCAGCGGCGCCAAAATGATGTTGGAGTAAAATTACCCCTTTAGGAAAAGAAGGCAATAAATAGGGCAAGTGTGCACGACGATTTAGGAAAACCGTGTGAAAATGACCCTAGGTGAGTTCGTTCTCGAGGAGGCAAGTGCGTTGCGTTAAGAGTTGATATATGATGTTTGTGATTATGATCAAGAAGAAAAGAAATGAGAAAAGAAAGAAAAGACGGTTACGAAAACTAATTAAACTACGACGAAAAAGGCGTAAACGTAAAACCGTAAAAAACGACAAAAATAAAAATTTTCAACCTAAAAATTAATTATAAGCTAAAACAAGTCTAAGATAATATAAATAAGGAATAAAATCCAATAAAAATATTTTAAAACCTTTTATTAATTAAATATTCAATTTTAAATGCTAATTAAAGCCCTAAAATTAAATATAATTAATCAAAATGTCCAAAATATGATTTTATTGAACAAATAACTTACTTATATTATTTAAAAACTAAAAAGTATTTTTTATAATTTTTAAATACTATTTTACTATTTTTTTAATTACTAAAAACTATTTTAAAATTAAAATAATTATAAAAAATAATTAAATAGTGCTAAAAATAATCTACCAATTTTGAAAAATCCTATTTTACTCTAATGAACAGTAGAAAAATGAAAAATCTTGAAAAATATTAAATTTCCCACTAAATGACAAAACTAGTTTAATTAAAACCCTAATTAACTTAAATTAATTATAAAAATTAATTAAAAAGGTGAACAGTAACTAATTTTTAAACTAAAAATCTTAAAATATTATTCTAAGTTCAGAAAAATTGATTAAACCTAAAAATATTACTTTTTGGCACTAAAAGACAAAAACAGAAACTTTAAAGTTAATTAAAAATAGCTAAATAACCTAAAAATTACTAAATGAACAGTAAATAAAAATTTTATTAATCAGAAAAATCCTAAATTAAATAAGAAAAATAATAGCACTGGTTTCAAGATCTAAATCCACTTTTTAAGCACTAAAGACAAAATTATGAAATCTGATAGTGACCTTTTCTTTGTTTTCTGTCTTTTTGTGTAGCAGTGGCTACAACAAGCCTATCAGTGGGAAAGGAGTTCCCACTGACAGTATAAAAAACGGGTCTGAGCCTTTGGAGGCTTGTAACTTATGATTGGCTGTGTTTTAATGGACAAGAGGGGCACCCCTACACTCAGTGGAGTGTAGGGAGTCAACAAAAGCACAAAAACAACAAAGCACAATACAAATTACTCAAACAAATTACCCTAGAATGTTACTGATTAAGGGTCTAAGCGCTGTGATGATTTTTGCTGATGCAATTGGTAAAAAGGTGAGTTTTGATGCTCACAAACTTGCACACTACTCAACCAAATAGCATACAACTAATCTAAAACCCTAAGTGGTCCTATAATCTAACAGAATCCAAAAATGAAGGGCAAATTTTAGCTAAAATTAAGCAGAATTGATAAACTTGCTGATTTTTAAGCTAAGTGCCAATTGTGAGCATGCAATTCTGATTTAAACCTACCAAACTTCAAACCAAACAACCTATTACCTATAACTACCCTACTGAAATGTGTTTAAGCCGTTTTTACACCACATATAAGTCAAATCCTTGACTGAATAAGCAGACCCAAACACTCCTTTAAAATTGAAACCCAACTTTTTTCAAACTGAATCAACTCAAAACTGAACCAAACTGAAACAAAGGACTTATATCATGCATATAACACCCAAATGAAACAAATGCAAGCTTTTAAACAGATTCTCAACAACTAACAAAAAAATCACATAAAGCATGAAAGTTTCAGAAACATAAAAAATGGAAAATGGATACAAGGGCTACCTTGTTGGGCTTACTTCCAAGCCCAACAGTGGCTGACAAGCCACCTCCAATACACTCGGGTGTATGCTGAGCCTTGTGGGATTGGATTGGTTTGAGTGCAAATGACAAGCAAATGGTTAGAATGGAACTTGATTGATCCTTGTTTCCTGCACACCACAAACAACCAAGAAAGAAGAGACAAGCTATAAGTTATTCAGTAAGCTTGGTTTAATAAGCTTATTGAAAAGCTTATAGCAGTAAGCTAAGTATTAGTTTCTGAAAAAGATTCTTGAAAACAAGTGAAAACTTTAAAAACAAACTTGAGGATTGTAAAATAGATTCAAGGAAAACAAACTTTAAAACGTAAATGCTGGAAAGTAAATGGTTCTCAGTTTCATGTAGGTTTAAAAAACTTTCATTAATTTAAAGAAAATAAAATTACATCAAAACTGGAACAAGGGGTGCTACAAGACCAGCACCTCCTTTTATACTGCTCAAGTGAAGATTCTAGGTCCTAGAATAAAATAATACGAAAAATATACAAAGCTAAACCCTAATGAAGGAGTTCCCAATTTTGCCCTTGGTGATCTTTGGTCAAAATCGCCCATGTGATGGCCAGCTGTGTGAAGACGATCTTGGACGTATATTTGGTCCTTTGGGAGCAAGGAAATGAGTTGGAGCCGTTGGATGACTGCTTCCTTTGTTTTCTTGCACAAGAGTGGGGTCAGGGGAACCTTGTGAGGGGACAGGGAAAGGTGAAGTCGTTTTCTGGGTTGTGGGTTTCACTTAGGGGAGGGTAAATTACCCATCTGGAAAATATCAGGGTAAACCCCTTTGATTTTAAGAAGTAATTAGGGTGGGTTTTTTAGGGTTTAAGGGAAGAGGATAGTTAAACAGTAGGATTTAAATCCAGTTTGGGGTAATTTGTTTTTAAAAAACGTGTTTCCCACTTAATTACTTAATTAATAAACCGGTTTAAATAAAAAGTGGTGGTGGGAAGTGACGTGGATGAGGGGTGTGTTTTGATTGGATGATGGGGTTGAGTGGGGTGATGTGGCGTTGGGTGAGTGGCTGGAACAAGTTTGGTTGTCTGGCCCAATTGCCCCCCCCCAAGGTTCTTTCTTTCTCCACATTGTATAAATTAGCCAAAAACTTCCATTTCTTTGTAAATAAGTTTGCCAGTTTGGCACTTTCAGTCCTTCAAGTTGTAGTTTATAGGAACAAGGACTAATCTTGCAATTTCTTCATATTCCAAGGACTGATTTTGACATGTTTTCAAACTTTAGGGCTTTGTCTTGTTTGTTGACTTCTTGGAGGACTATTATTGACAATTTAGATTTGATGAGGGACTAAATTTGCCAATTCTTCAAAGTTAAGGGTCCTTTTTGTAATTTTGACAAACTTTAGGGACCAAACTTGTAATTATGAAGATACAAGGGTATAAAGTGTCAATTCTTCAAACTTGGAGGACCAATCTTCAATATTCTTCAAATCTTCAAGGGTTTTCTTTGGAAAATTCCTTACTAGGGCTTGGTTCATCGTGCGGCTTTGTTTCCCGTGTTCGTTTTTGCGTGATTCTTGTGATCTTTTGTCATTTTCTCAATATCCGCACCTAAAATACACAAGCAACAAACACAAGCATATATTTGGGTATTTCGATGATATTTAATGCATTTTAAGTCCAAAAAGAACGATGAGACCTTGTATAAAAGCCGTCTCATCACTGGAACAACAATAGGAGAAATGATGGCCGAGATGCATATAAGGGAAGAGATTTCTTCAACAACAGAAACAGGGATATAGACAACAGGGCACCATACCCACCACCTCGGAATGACAATTATCACAGGAATGATTACAACCGAAACAATTACATTGACCGAAACAGAGTGGCCCCGGTCCTAAGTGTGAATTCCTTGACAAAGAACCTGAAAGAAATCCTTGCTACCGAAACACAGCTTCGTCTACCCCCTCCCCGTCCAATGAACAATCCGGCAAGAGGTGGAAACATGGATCGTTATTGTGACTATCATCAGGATAAGGGGCACTTTACCAACGATTGCATCCAGCTAAGGAAACAAATTGAGCTAGCCCTAGAGTCTGGAAAGTTAAATCATCTTGTCCGGGATGTACGTCAAAGAGGACGAGACAATCGAAGATAAGAAGCTCCAAGGCAAGACAAGATTATAAACATGGTCCGGACCTTACCAGAAAGGGAAAAAAGGAAAGCCAGAGAAACAACCGAAAGCTGGATAAGAGCCCCAATCACCTTTCCACCATTGGAAGAAGATGAAATGTCCGATGATCCAATTATCATAGAAGCCGAGTTGGGAGGTTATCTGGTACGAAGAGTTTACGTAGATGAGGGAGCATCGGTGGAAATTATGTTCGAGCATTGCTTCGAGAAGCTTCCAACTAGCATCAAGTCAAAATTGAGGAACACACAAACTGATCTCGTCGGATTCGCTGGAGAAGTAGTCAAACCAATGGGAAAAATCGAACTTGAAGTCCATTTCGGATCAGACAGCTTAGTCCGAAGAACTCATATGAAGTTTGTAGTGATCAGCGCACCGTCACCATACAATGTGATCTTAGGGAGGACATGCATCCGGATCCTTCGAGCTGTACCATCAACCATTCATGCCATGATGAAGTTTCCCACTGCAAGAGGAGTAGCCTCACTGGTCTCTCGTTCAGTCATCGTCTCGGAATGTAGGCAAATAGCAAAAAGACAAGCGCCAACGCCCACAACCAACAACAAGACCGTGGCGGCTGAGTTACCATCCGGTACGGAAAGCATCATGATTAACCCTGCCTATCCAGAACATCTCACCACTATTGGGGGCGGATTGACCCCAGCTTGCCAAACAGCATTAAAAAACCTGCTGAAAGACAACTCGGACGTATTCGCATGGGAACCATCAGATATGACAGGAGTGCCGAGGCGAATCATGCAACATAACTTGAATGTCAATGAGAGCTTAGACCCGGTATGTTAGAAAAGACGAATGTTAGGATCCGAAAAGAGCAAGGCCGTAACCAAAGAAGTGAAAGAACTAGTGGCAGCAGGAATAGTCAGACCGGTAAAGTACCCAACGTATATCTCCAATCCGGTCATGGTGAAGAAGAGTGACGGGTCGTGGAGGATGTGCGTAGATTTCAAAAATCTCAATTCAGCATGTCCGAAGGACTACTACTCACCTCCGGACATTGATGAAAAAATTGAATCCGTAGTAGAATCTCGCTTCAAGTGTTTCTTGGACGCATACAAGGGTTACCATCAAATTCAAATGGCCCCGGAAGATGAAGAGAAGACAGCCTTTTACACGGATCAAGGCACCTTTTGCTACACTAAGATGCCCTTCGGATTGAAGAATGCCGGAGCAACATATCAAAGACTAGTTGATTCAGCCTTTCAAAATCAGATAGGACGAAACATGGAAGCATACATTGATGACATGGTGATTAAGAGCAAGGATGAGAGGAGCATGTTAGCAGACGTGGCAGAAACCTTTGACAACCTTAGACAAATCAACATGAAACTGAATCCAGTCAAGTGCTCGTTTGGGGTAGAAGAAGGCAAGTTCCTGGGGTACATCATCACTCCGGAAGGCATACAGGCCAATCCGAAAAAGACTAGGGCCATTATTGACATCCAATCACCAAAGACATGGAAGGAGATGCAATCATTAAGTGGCAAACTAGCAGCTTTGAACCGATTCTTATCACGATCCGCCGAAAGGGCACTCCCATTCTTCAACACACTCAAAAATATCACAAAGGAGAATAAGCATGAGTATAAATGGACCACGGAGGCAGAAGAGGCATTCCAGCAAATGAAAAAATTGATCATGAACTTACCAACCCTTACCATACCAAGACCAAAGGAACCCCTGTACATGTACTTGGCAGCATCACAAGAGTCAATTAGTGCAGTGCTGCTCACTGAAAGGAATGGAAGACAATGTCCGATTCACTATATTGGCCGAACACTCAGTGATGCGGAAAAGAACTATTCTCCTATGGAAAAATTGGCTTTAGCCCTGCTAAAAGCATCAAGGAGACTTAGAAGATATTTCGAAGGCCATGACATAAATGTAATCACAGACCAACCAATCAAGCAGATATTAAGCAAGGCGGATGCATCCGGAAAGTTGGCTAAGTACACAATTGAGTTGGGGGCTTACAAAATAGAATACAAACCAAGAAATGCAATCAAAGGGCAAGTTTTGGCAGACTTCCTAACTGAAGCACCTATAGGGCAGGCAGCAGAAGAGTTCTTCCAGGTGCCTATTCCGAAGCCGGATAAGGATGAGACAGAAATGTGGACCCTCTTCACAGACGGAGCATCCAGTACCCAAGGTGCAGGAGCCGGATTGGTCCTCATCAGCCCAACCGGAACCGAATTCACTTACGCCCTCCGGCTGAATTTTGAGACCACCAACAATGAAGCAGAATACGAAGCCCTTCTAGCAAGTCTAAGAATTGCAATACAAATGAAAGTGGGAAGGATTGAGGTCCGAGTAGACTCAAAGTTGGTAGCAAACCAGGTCAACGGAACATACGAAGCAAATTGTGATAGGATGATAAAATACCTAGCTGAGGCAAAGGTCTTGATATCAAAGTTTTCTCATTTCGCAATCATGAACATACCAAGGAGTAAGAATCAGAAGGCTGATGTCCTAAGCAAACTGGCAACGTTGGCATTCGACCACTTAACAAAAGAAGTTTTGGTGGAGGTCTTAAACGAAAGGTCTACCGACCGGAATGAGGTAAACGCTATAGTAGAAAAAGTAGGCGACAATTGGATGACCCCCATCATTAAATGCCTCCGGGATGGAATCTGGCCAACGGACGAGAACGAGGCACGACGCTTAAGATTAAAGCTACATCAGTATGAAATGGTTGATGGTGTTCTGTTCAAGAAAGGGTACTTAGAACCAATGTTTCGGTGCGTGGGTCCGTTGCAAGCCAACTATGTTCTTCGAGAAATACACATGGGTTCGTGTAGCATGCACTTGAAGCCAAGGTCAATAGTAGCACAAGCTTTAAGATCGGGGTACTACTGGCCAACCATGCATACAGACGCAAGGGAGGAACTAAAGAAATGTGATTCATGCCAAGTCCATGCACCGGTAGCAAGATTGCCAAAGACGTTGATGAAATCTATCATGGCACCATGGCCATTTTACCAATGGGGAATGGACATTCTAGGTCCATTACCAGCCTCATCCGGAAATGTGAAATACATAATCGTCGCCATTGATTATTTCACCAAGTGGATGGAGGCTAAGCCTTTAGTCAAGATATCTGGAAAGGAAGTAATCAAATTCTTTTGGGACAATGTCGTCTGCCGATTCGGAATCCCAAAGATCATAGTCACAGACAATGCTAAGCAATTCATCAATGAACCATTCAAGAGCTGGTGTTCGGACCTGGAAATCAAGCAAATCAACACAGCTGTAGCCCATCCACAAGCAAACGGCCTAGTCGAAAGGGCCAACAAGACCCTCATGGAAGGCATTAAGACAAGATTGGGTCGAGACAGGAATGGATGGGCAGAGGAGCTACCGCACATACTATGGGCTCACCGGACATCATTGAAGCAGAGTAATGGAGAGACTCCTTTCAGCCTCACCTATGGATCCGAAGCAGTCATCCCGGCTGAGATAGGAATGCCCACATATCGGACAATGATGATCAATGAAAAGGACAACGATGATGCCCTGCGCATAAACCTGGACCTCTTACAAGAAAGAAGAGAGATGGCAGCTATCCGGGAAGCAAAGTACAAGACAAAGGTGGAACAGTACTACAACAAGCGAGTTCGTCCAGTTGCATTCCGCCCAGGAGACTTTATGTTCCGAAAGAATGAAGCAAGCAGGGTTCAGAAAGAAGGAAAACTTGCTCCTACATGGGAAGGCCCATACCGTGTCAAGGAAGCATACCAGAATGGCTCATACAAGCTTCTTACCATGAAAGACAAGGAGGTCCCGAGGATGTGGCATGCAATGAACCTCAGGAGGTGTTACTTGTAATTTCATTTCTATCTTGTAATGGCTCTTTCTCCCTTCAGCAAGGGAAGAGCCCGATTTAGCGCTTTATCTAAATTTTATTTCAAAATGTATCAACCTTCACTCCCTCCAGAAGGGAAAGGTCATGTCCTTTGATTTTAATGAAAAAGCTTCTCCTCTCGTCACTAAAGGAGGAAGCACATTTGCAGCAATTATAAATAGCATGAATGATAAGACGTGCCACTAAAATCACACCCTAGCAACATACGTTCCAATTCTTTCTCCCTTCAACAAGGGAAGAATTTGGTTAAGTCCTATCCGGAATGGAAGGCATACGTTCCCAATTCTTTCTCCCTTCAACAAGGGAAGAATTTGGTTAAGTCCTATCCGGAATGGAAGGCATACGTTCCCAATTCTTTCTCCCTTCAACAAGGGAAGAATTTGGTTAAGTCCTATCCGGAATGGAAGGCATACGTTCCCAATTCTTTCTCCCTTCAGCAAGGGAAGAATTTGGTTAAGTCCTATCCGGAATGGAAGGCATACGTTCCAATTCTTTCTCCCTTCAACAGGGGAAGAATTTGGTTAAGTCCTATCCGGAGTGGAAGGCATATGTTCCCAATTCTTTCTCCCTTCAGCAAGGGAAGAATTTGGTTGTTTTTGAGTAAGTCCTATCCGGAATGGAAGGCATACGTTCCAATTCTTTCTCCCTTCAACAAGGGAAGAATTTGGTTAAGTCCTATCCGGAATGGAAGGCATACGTTCCCAATTCTTTCTCCCTTCAACAAGGGAAGAATTTGGTTAAGTCCTATCCGGAATGGAAGGCATACGTTCCCAATTCTTTCTCCCTTCAGCAAGGGAAGAATTTGGTTGTTTTTGAGTAAGTCCTATCCGGAATGGAAGGCATACGTTCCTATTCTTTCTCCCTTCAACAAGGGAAGAATTTGGTTAAGTCCTATCCGAAATGGAAGGCATACGTTCCCAATTCTTTCTGATCAAAAGAGGCGAGGCGTATTTGTATGCAATTATATTCACAAACAAGAATCAAAAGAGGGGCATACATGTACTTAATAAAACATAAACGTAAACATAAGAAAGCAATGTCATTGTTACAACCTTCCTGATCAAAAGAAGCATAAGGAAAGACAAGACAACAGAAATAAATAGTCTACGAATATTACATTCATCCAAATAAAATTAAGTTTAGAAATAAGTATCAAGCAAGTCACAGAGAAATCAGACAGCCGGAGCATCTTTGCTTCCGGAGGCATCAGCATCGTCTTGGAGGGATACCAGATCTTCATCGATGAGCGTTTCTGCCAAAGGATCCACAGTCGGGGGAGGAGCAGGAGCGGGCTCAATTTCCATCAAGCGTTCAATAGGCAAGTAGAAGCTGGAA
This sequence comes from Glebionis coronaria, assembly GCA_025667525.1. Lineage (NCBI taxonomy): Eukaryota > Viridiplantae > Streptophyta > Magnoliopsida > Asterales > Asteraceae > Glebionis > Glebionis coronaria. Next base: position 700,642 of record JANFOE010000072.1, read on the forward strand.
GCGACCTCTTGGATGTAAGGGTATTTAGCTGATGGAAGGGCATCAACCATTGGTCCCATCTTCTTCTCACAATACAAGTCGAAGCCCGGAGTGGCAGCAACAACGGCCAATTGCTCCTCAAGAGGTCTCCAAACCTTGATCCCTGTGGCCCATCCGGCCTCAATAGCTTTGTTGAAGCAATCGGTTATATTCTTCTTGTGCTCATGGCTGTTCAAAAGTTTAGAGACCACGGCAGGAAGCAATGTCCGGATAGCATTATACCTCCCCATCTCGGAGGTATTGCACTTGCTCTGCAGCTCATCCCTCTCGGCTTTCAAGGCCTTGACCTCTTCGGCATACCTTTCTTTGTCCGCGTTCACCACATGCAAGGTTGCCTCGAGATCAGCAATCCGGGCATCACGGCCTTTGAGCCTCTCTGACAAGTCAAATTTTTCACCTACCGCGGCAGCTAGCTCCGAATCCCTGGTAGCACAAACCTTTTCGGCATTCTGAAGATGAGAGGAAAGTCTAGAGTTGGCCTGGATCTGTTCCGACAACTTAACATCAGAAGCTTGCAGAAGCACCTTATACTCTTCGCACTGGTCCATCAGATTGCCTTGATCATGGGATTCTTCCTCCAACCTGCGAAGGGAGTCGACCATCCCCATCGTACTCCGAGCAAGTTGGTACCAGCTACGGCTTAAGGCAAGGGAAGGGGGATAGAGCTCAACTCTCGCTGCACAGCCGGAGGGATAAGGTGCATCATCAGGTCACGACATTCCGAAGGGGTATCCACCCGGCTAGCAGCATTGATATTCCAATTCGGAATATACTTGGCACTTGGGCCAGTTGCCCCCTCCTCCGCGGCAAACACACCTGTGTCGGACAGACATAAACTTTGTTAACAAAAGAAACAGACAACGTGACACATAAGCAAGATAAGAGGAAAGCATGGAAGGGAGTATACTTACGTGTCGAATGATGATGATCCGGATGCATCACCCCTTTACCCTCCCTCTGATTAACAGGTTCCTCAGCATCATCAGCGAAAACACCTTTGGAGCTTGAGCCATCCAAATACGAGCTACCAAGAACGGGGCTTTTTTCCTTGTTTTGATCCGAAGCAGGATCTTCGCCATCCCCTTTCGACCCTTCCCCGTGTGTTTTCTCCGAACCAATGCCATCAGGTCCGGGAGAATCGTCATCCACGTTAATATTCAAATTAACTGACCGGAGGGGCGAAGGACTAAATATGCGATCCTCATCAAGGATTTCCTCTTCGTTAACATTAGCGCCTCCACTCGCGTCAACCTTTCTTCTTTTGGCCGAACCATCAGAGGCCGAGGTCTTCTCAGTCATACGCTTCATACTCCTATGAAGATCGCTGACAGCTTTACTCACCTTAGTGGAAGCACCAGAGGAACCACCCTTTTCGGAAGTTTTCTTTTCCCCTTCGACTTCCCTACCACTTCCCCACCATCTTCTTTCTTCTTCTTTTCCTCCGCAGCACGAAGAGAAGCGAGCCTCTTCTTCTCACGAGCAGCTTTTACAGCCTCACTTTCACTCATAGCTATGATTTGGGCAGCAGTGGGGGCACTCAAACGCTCTCCGGCCGCAAGAGCCTCGGAGACATGAGGAGTAATCCGGTTGGCATCAGTTAGACGATCTCCTTTAGTAATCTTGCACGGAGCAGTAACGGGGAACCTCAGGTATTCAGACATGGTGATAGCTGCAAGAACAAAGAGAAAATGTAACGAAAGCAACAAAAACTTACAACCATAAAAAGGAAAAAGACAAAGTATAGAAAGAGGGGGAAAGAAAGCAAGGGTAATACCATTCCCCTCCGGATCCATAAAACGTGGCAAGAATCTTGGACACTCCCAAGTCAAAGACACACCGGCCATATACAAAACTCCCTCCGGAAGGGCAGCCAAATCTACAACATGCTCTTCAAGACGATGAGCATCTGATTCACTAAAACCATCACGGGGAATATAATCATTCAAATCTGAATCAACATGCCTCCACGACATGAAATCCGGAATGGCCTTGCGATCTATGACAAAAAACTCCCATTTCCAATTCTTCAAACAAGTAAGGGTATCACGAAAGATCTGCTTACGAGAACCTTTTCCGGACCTTTTCTCAAAAGAAAACCAATGACCTTGTTTACTAAGCCTATAATAAAGACAGAATAGAGGAGAGGTAGGTTCGATGGAGAGGCTCCGGCAATAGACTTCAAAGGTGATAACACGGTTTAATCCTAGGGGAACTAATTGTGAGATATGTACACCAAAGTCTTTCAAAACGGCTAAAAGGAAGGTGGAGAAGGGGACTCGTAGTCCGGAGAGCTTGAAAAACTGCTCATATAAACCGATCCGGTCTTGAGGGAGGCGATCCATGGTCATACCTTCCGGAGCAACCTGGGGGTTACAACTTTCCGGAATGTGATAAGTCTTCACCAAATACTTAACATAAGCCTCATTGAGAGTAGTCGTATACTTAGGCATGTCAAACTTGGGAGCATAACGGGTTGAGCCGGAAGGCCCAGGAAGATTCTCATCAGCCATGGCGTACAAAGGATGGATCCGGAAGGGTAACAAGGAAAGGAAGAAGAGGTACCTGAATAGAGAAGTCCGGATTGGTAGAGAGAAGAAAAACTTGAGAAGTAGTGAAAACACACACAAACAAATGACGGATTGGTATGTATTTATAGGCTCAGTAAAAATGTGGGAAACCGTGAAAGGAACAGTAAAAACACACGTGTCGTCAATCTAAGCGAGCCAATGCCACGTGTCAGCCATCGCAAAGAAGTAGGGTAAAAAATGGTTGGGCTTTGATGGGCCTTGGCCGTAGGATGGGCCGAGGGGTTGATCCGGCCCACACCAATCGCGAAAGAAATGGGCTTTAAGTCTTGATTCGACTAAAACTTTCCGAACAAAGTTAGCCCAATCAACACTTGGGGGGGACTTGTTCGTGTATGTGTCCGGAACGTACGCACCGATCCGGAACACATGACCCGATCCGGAACAAACACTTCCTTCTAGAAGAAGTCAACGATAGTCAACAAAGAACTCAGCAGGCACACTTCCTATAAAATAAGGAGTGTGTCCCCAATCGGGCCAACCAAGGCCTATCACCATTCCCGGCCTTTTAGGAATCAGACTAGTATAAATACCCCCTTTGAGTTCAAGGTTTAGGTTAAATCTTTTACCCTTATTACTTTTTACTTATATACTTTTACTCTCTTTTCCCCTCCGGATTTTTATCCTTTACTTACTCTCACGCCGAAGCTTGGTCTGGGTTCCCACACCCGGACGAGGCTAACGCGTTACTTTGGTTTCAGGATATCCGAAGCATACAACACCCAAGATCCGATCCGGTCAACCCATTCGGATCCCCGCAAAGGATTGCACGAACAATGTACAAAGTTTACTTTGACACGTAGAACTTGATTCCATCATATAAACATTTGTAGAATAATTTTTCTAAATATGTAAATAGAGAATAGGGTAAATTACACTTTTCATCCATGTAGTGAGACCCCGAATATAAATTCAGTCCCTAGATAACACGGTTGACGTTTTTAATCCTATAAAGTCTTGTTGCCCGTTTGATTGACAATGACGAAGCCATAATCAAATATGATAGGTAGCACATAATATTTAAGACTTTAAGATATTAGAGATCAATTTTATTTTTAAGTGTTAATTTTATAAAAATTCACACTATATCGAAAAATATTATAGGTGTTACGGGCACCTGCGAGACGCCCCGACTCTGTTCTGTTGATCGACGAGTCCCGTTATACGTAACAACTGTTACATCGACTCTTATTTGACTTTCAAACAATAGGCGCATAGGATATTTATTGTTTAAATTAAGTATACATGGATTATCCGTAAATACAAAAAAAATGTCATTTGAATTTTATTTTATTATAAAAAAGCGCTTTTGAAATTTAAAAAAAAACTTTTAAATTTTTTAGATAATTTTGTTTAATAAAATATAAGGGAAATTGTAAATATACCCAAGTAAACTTTCATATCTGCATATTTCTCTAAACCACACTTAAACCATATTGTATTTATGCATTAAAACTTGTATCTCTACTACTTATAAAGGCTGTATAATTTTTTTTCAAAAATTTCTTCATTCCTATAATTAGTAGTTTTTCTCAACAATACCTTAATTACATTCTCAACATATCCATAAAAAGAAACCTACAATGTGAAAGTTGTCAACGCAGTATAAAAACATATGTTTATTTTTGGCATTCTTAATTACACGTACGTTCATCTACTAAAGCTTCTCCAATACTCTTCTTCATTCAAATACACACATCATTCTCTAAACCCTAAAATAAAACACACGATCTCCATTTTTCTCTCTCTCTAAAAGTCACAGCCGCCACAAACCACTTCGTTGCTGTCGGCTTCTTAGTTGCCACCGTTCATGGTATGCGGCGTTGATGGTCGGAAGGTGACGTCGACGAGGTTAGGTGGTTGTTTTCTTTACGGGTGATCTGATTTATTGGGGATGTGTATGTTTGGTTTTATTGTTCTCAGATTCAAACAAATCCACAGCCGCTGAATCACTCTAACAAGGTAACAAACACCACCGCCGCTGATGTAGACCACCACAACCGTTGTATGTTTGGTTTTATTGTTTGGTTTTATTGTTTGCTTTTATTGTTTGCCATTACTGTTATAAATTCAATAAGAATCGGAAAAAAATGGTATAATTTGTTGCAAGTTTTGGCTGAGTCTATTTTTGTAATATACATTAGATATATAGGGCAAAGTGGTACCTTTGTATTATCTCAAATAAGCACTTTGAAATAAGCAGGTATTATGGGGTGTTTGTTTTGGCTTATGTAGCTGCCATATTGCTTATTTGGTTTCGGGCTTACGTTTCATAAACTCACTTTTTGTCGCTTATTTTGACTTTTCTCGGCTTATTTAAGTTTATTATAACATAATGAACTTTTATAAGCCAAAAAAGCCACAAAAAATGAGCTTATGAAAAAAACCTAATACCATATAAGCAATAAACCGACCATAAAAGCAGAAACAATCACGCCCTTAACTGGCTTAAACTGCTTGTTTTTGGCCAAATAAACACAATCCTCTTTGTTACCAACTGGCCATCATAACAATTTATAAGGTTGGAACAGCCGAACTGATTTCCAAATAGTTACCATATCATTGTTGGTGTATGAGTCTAGCTGGACATAACTGGCGAGTTTTTAACCATTTGAATGACAATAACTTGTGATGGTTAGGATGGTTATTATTCGTGTTTCTCGCAAGTGCACCTTTTTTTAATGAAAGTTTGCTACACCAGTACACTTTGTTTCTAAAGGGCACACCTCTTTATAGTTTTTTGTTTTGGATGTGTGATTTTATTCGAAGTTTAGTTAGCTAATATAGTTCTGGAATATTTTTTTTGTAGAACACTAGAGAAACTGCACATGCTTTACGCAAGATGTCTTTGATTAAGGCTAAGAGATACTTGGAGGATGTTCTTGCTCATAAACAAGCCATCCCGTTCACACGTTTCTATCGTGGAGTTGGACGTACTGTACAAGCTAAGAATCGCCATTCAAATGGACAAGGACGTTGGCCTGCTAAGTCTGCTAAGTTTATTCTTGATTTGCTCAAGAATGCTGAGAGCAATGCTGAGGTATTGTTATAGATTTCACATGTCATTGATGTTGATTTTATTTTGTTAAAGTTATGTTCATCATTTGGTTAATTATATCTGCAGGTTAAAGGGTTGAATGTGGATGCTCTTCACATCTCTTCACATCTCTTCACATCTCTCATATCCAGGTGAACCACGCACAAAAGCAAAGAGGTCGTACCTATCTTGCTCATGGAAGAATTAACCGTGAGTGTTTCTTACTCCTTAAGATGTCGCATCTTCGCTTCATTGAGTACATGCAATTATGTAATTACATGTAGCAAAACTTACTTTTGTTGGTTCAATTTGAACAAGTGTTTTACCTTAAATTAGTTAAGAAAAAATAGCTAAAAAAGAAACGGGTCAAATGGATTGAAGGTTTATATACATCATCATAAATTCATAATAGTTCACTTGTATCGAGTATTGCTTGGCAGTGAGTGTTGTTATGTGTTCTTAATTGTTCTTAATGTGTCATCAGGCATTTCCGCAGCTATACGCGGGTATTCGCCTAGTTATAAGAAAATATGCAAATAAACAAGTATAGTTGGGTATATATACAACTTTCCCTAAAATATAAATGAGATAATTTGGGTCAACTTGTCGAAGGAACCGAATTCATATTCGATTTTCAGTCCGGTTTCAATTTGAGTTTGGCTTTTTCAAATAAAGCATAACCAAATAACCCGATAACAAAACTATGAACACCCCTACATTAAAAAAGTAAGGCCCATGTAATACCCGGCCCACAAACACCCATTGCCCTTTAACTAGTAAAAAAAAAAAGTACGATGTGTTTATTTATGTTTGACCACTAAAGCTGTGTGTCCCTTTCTCCTTGACATACACATTTTAGGGTTCATCCAAATCCAACAAGGTATGTCATTCCATCATTTCCATTCTTTAATTTTGAGTTTCAGAATAATTATTTGGTTTTAATTGTAAATATCACTATAAGTGTCTATAATTTCCTTACTTAACCACATTGAGTTATTGGTATTTTTTATTTATTTTATAAATAAGGGGGTTCAAGGTTGATTCTGTGTTGTTTTCAAGAGACACATATAAGGAAAATAGTTTAGGGGCTGTTTATTTAACCGGGCTAATGAGCTTATATCATCTCGGCATAAGCTAAAATCATATAAGCCTAAATTTGCGTTTTGGTTATGTGCTAAATATGAAATTATTAGAATCAGAAACTTACTTGTTTGTGTTTTCTTTTTTTGTAGTAGTTTCTTTCCGACTAAGATTACCTGATATAAACTTTTTAACTACCAAACCCAAACACCCTATTAACTTTTACACATCAGATCATCACTTTCAAACTGCAATGCCAAACACCTGTTAAGAAAGTTATAATCATCAATTTATATGTGCTTTAGCTCTCTAAATGTTACTAACACTCGTGATTAATTTTCATTTACAGCTTGTTAACCAACTCTCTGATCTAATCCAGGAACAAAGGACCCAAGGAGGTGATGCTTTAGGCCCGCAATTTAATCCCTACTTGTCGAAAATCTCTAAAATTCAAAACTCTTAAGCCAAGAAAAATGTCACATCACATACCTTTTGAGATCCAATCAGAAATCATGAAAAGTCTTCCAGTCAAATCACTAATTCAATTCCGTTCAGTTTCCAAACAATGGAAGTCTTTTATTGACAGCCCAAAATTCATAAAAAACTACCACATCAATCATACAAACCCCCAACATCATCTACTTGTAAGTTACAAGTTGGATGATAATGTAAAAACATATACTTCCATTGTTGATAACAATACTTTCCCCCAACAAAAGTTTTCCTTAACCGCCCCGGAGTCCCTTGCATTATTAAGATACCCATTAACACTTAGTTCCATTGACGGGTTGTTATGTTTTTGTGGTTTATACGGTGAAGTAGATCCAGAAACTAGGATGGCTGTTATATGGAATCCTACCGTTAGGAAATCTGTTGATATTGTCATCCCTAACCCTAAACTGAGGAATAAGCGTACTCTTGTTGGTTTTGGGGTTTGTCCCGATACTAGTGACCCTAAGCTTGTTAAGATTAATATTGATAAAATAACTAATATCTGGGAGGTTGAGGTTTTTACGTTAAGTACACGTATTTGGAAACCTGTGTATACGGGTGCACCTTTTAAAAAATGCTATTTCTCGAGTGGTCAGGTTTTTGTGGACGGGGTTATCTATTTTTGTGCTTATTATTTCGCTCGCGAATCTATGTTTAATATTGTTGTCTCGTTTGATTTGAAGAGTGAGAAGTTTGGTGAAGTGTGTCTTCCAGAGATATTAGTAAATAGAGATCGTCTAAAAGTGGCGAAGGTGAATGAGTCGCTTGGTTTATATGAGTATCATGATGAGGGTGATATGAATGTTTGTGGTGTGTGGAGTAGGGAAGATGGTACTAATAACCAGTTTACTAAGATATATACTATCAAGATTGGGGGTAAGTCGGTGTTCACGAGGGCGGTACTGGGGTTTAGGAACAACAGTGAAGCTGTAATGGAGCTATATGATGGTAGTTATGACTGTCGTATTGGAGTTTATGAACCCTTGTCAGGGCACATTAATGATCTTAGGATTAATGGAAAGCTAGGTTCGTTGTACGCGAGATCATATGTGGAAACACTACTTTTGCTTGACGAGCCACATTCTAGCATTTATTAAAAGGGTTGATGGCAAGGTGTCTATATCAAGCTGTAAGTATTACATCAGTTTTTATTATTTAATTTAGTTTAGTTTATGTAGGTGGTTATTGGTTGGTAATTTGACTTACTGTCATGCAATTTATTAAAGGAAATGAGTAATTCTGTACCAATTGTTCTTGTATATGTTGGCGTATTCGTACCTGCAATGTTTACTTTTATGTCTTACTATGTTTTTTGCTTTGTTTGTTTGTCGTTTTATAAATTTGAAACATTTATATGTTATTAAAGCGAGTCAAACTTATTAAAGCCAAGTCCTCATAGATGTGCTTGGATTGTAACTAATGTTATGTTGGAAGATTGGCTAGGAATTATTGGGTTCTAGTAATTGCACGTCAGCATATGTCCATATTAAAATAAACAAACATAAATTAGTGATACGGTTGGGGATTGACATTGATTAGTGATACTGATTTGTTAAAGAATGTGAGTATCAGGACACAACTGGTTTATATTTCTGTGTCATGTAAGTTCTGGTGTTTCACGTGTTTGTTTGCTTTTTCAAATGAGTGATTATTTATACATGTGCTATCGGGAGTCAAACGGGTCACTCAAGTCCTTTTGCTTCTTTCTATGGCCTGATTTCGTACTCCTGTCTCCCATGACCACAAGAATCTGTTGTATCCATTAGAACTTACTACCAACCAGCTCATACCCTATCCCTGCTTGCTTCTATGGAAGTCATGGCATTCATTGAGACTCGCATTTCTTTGCTGCAACTTAACAAGCATGATTAATTTTGGACCACTTGTTCTTGTATATGATCACATATTGATGGCTGCAGCTATTTTACTTTTCTCTCTGGTTGGTAAGGACCACCATTTTGACCTAATAATTAATTACTCACTTTTTATTTTAACTAGGGTTTTTGCCCGCGCTTCGCTGCGGCGCGAAGGGCGGGCGTTTTTGGCAAGAGTTTTACTTAAGAGCACGTATGACCTAATTTACCTGTTGTCATGAGAGCTGATTTTATTGCAGCAGGTGACCAAGTGGGGTGAAAAGATTTAACATAGGCTGCAGCCGCAGCAACATGAGGGCATGCCATTGATGTTCCAGATGCTATTTGGTAATCCAGAAACCGTCATAGAATGGATGGCCAGTCGTGTAAATGATTCTACAGGTGCTACAACAATTTTGATTCCTTTGGTTTCTTGGTTGCATCGACGAATTCCAGCCCGCTTGTATAACTGCATAAAAGAACAACATATAAAATTCTTGTCAGATAAAAAATTTCAGGTCCATAATAAGACTTATTATCAACTGGGCATTTATAACTAACTTAGCGTATTCTAGGTTGTGAAGAACGATCCCGTTTAGCAAGATTAACTGTTACACCTGCAACGTCATCACAACCATTAAGAATATGCCATTAGCCATACACTTGCTTGGGAAAAGCATGAAATGTATGATCACAGCCACCTATTGGTGCATTTTGTTAGTCAAACTAATACAGCAACTCATTCTAAATCACAAAATTTGAAATACTCGATGGCTAAAGTCTTTTGTCCATGTTTATAGCTTTCACAAAATCTAAAATCCCATCTAACATAACTATCGCCAATAACGGTGTAACAAAACAAAACTGAACATAACAAACTTGACATAACTCGGACTCGCTTATTTGGAAGGAAACAAAGAGTACTACAGTTTGTATCGTTATATCCCTCCTAAAAATCCATTACAAATGGGTTATAAATACACCAAGAACCCATATTTTTTTAGATGTTATATGAATTCGAAATAGTATCAGTATAAATTCCAAACAATTGCTTATATTAAGAATAAGCCAACATTTCAAACAACATCTTATTTAATCATCGTTCGTTTGATGATGCATATTACGTATTATCTTTCTCTTAGTAACACCTTTGACTTACGGAATCAAACACCTTGATTAAAGACTCTAGGTACATTCAAAATATTCCAGAACAGTTAAGAACATTTCCATGATATATGATAAGTTAAAACCATAACAAAATGATGATTAGATCAACATGCTTCATAATATGAATACAGATTATACTACTAATTGGTGATTTTAGACACTTAATATCAGATGTGGTAATACTATTAACATTTACTACATTTATCAGTTCTAGATTACATGATCTTTTTTTTATGAGTAACATTTACGGATCTTGTTTGTTCCTCATAGGGCTACTATAAGTCTCGGTTCAATTGATTTTATGTCTTCATATTTATACTCAACTCGTATGGGCCTAGTTCAGAGGATATGTCTAACTCGTATACTTATTTGACCCCCAAATAAACCACATAATCAAATATATAGCTTTTACATCCACACAGAGTCAAAATAATTAAATGTGAAACATAGACCCAAACATGTTTTACCTGCTTATCTTTGTCTTCCAGAGAATTGGTCAGATCAATGAAATTCATACCGACTTCGTCATCCATCTTCTTTTGTACCTACAGTAATCAAAAAACGATACACATATGGTTTAGTGTCGTGCTTCATATAATAAGCTATTGTTACATGTGAAGAAAAGCTATCGTTCTTAAACCATTTCAAAATAGGCACTTCGTTAGGCTGCAAAAGCAAAGTGAATACATGAATATATCTTAAAGCCTTTGAGCAAAGTGTTAAGCAAAAGTAAAAAAACCAATAAGTATGCAAACCTTGCACTTGTTGTTCTGTCATCGTCATTGAGCAAAGTAGTTTTTAAATCCATAAAAACCAAAAGGATGATTCACACCGGGTGAGTTCACTTCAGGTTTATGGTCAACTTAATTTACAAATCCTCCTGCGAAAAAAGAGATCGCATAATGAATATAAAGTGGGTCCCAATTTCATAAAAACGTAATCAAATTTGCAGAAATAAAAGCATGTTACCTGCAGGGGCGGAGCTAGAATAAATAAAGAAAAAAACTTGCTGCAGGGCGGAGCTACAAATCCTGCTGCAAAAAAGAGGTAGCATCATGAATTCCTAAAGCGGTAACAGATTTCATAAAAATGTAATCAAATTAGCGGAGATTAAAGGTTGTTACCATAATCAAATATATCTCAAGAAGCGAGATATATTTGGACGGATTGGTCCCTGCAACCAAATCCTTATCAGCTATCTCTGCAAAACCATTGCATCAATAAAATGAAGTTAGAGCATATCATGGGAACAATTGGATCTTAAACAATCGAAATTAGTGTTGATGTCGATGAGCGACAATTTATGAATGCATCTTAGTTTCTGGGAACAAAGTAAAAACCAAAAATTACCCGGATCAAAATGTAAAATCATCAGATTTATCTTTTGCAACATAAGCCCCAAATTAGTCAAGCCATCAGCTGGATACATATAAACATTTGCCCGACAAACTCTGTCAAATAGGTTAACATAATCATAAACACAGCCTATACACATCTTATAACTACAACCTACACACATCTTATAACTACAACTTATACAACTCCCACGTAACTTATAACCACAACTTGACTCGATCTTTTTCAACTTATTTTGCAGCTTATAAGCTTGTAAGATTATCTGCCACGTCTGTTTTGGGTCACATAAGGCACACTAAACTTCACACACAATACAAATTCACGCTACCAAGACCTTCAATCCAAGACACAAAAGGAAGTTTTGTTATAGCTTTACTAAACCCAATCCCGTCAAATTTCTAACTAATTACTCGGAAACAAAAATACCCAAAAACGATATTCGAAACCAAAAATTAAGTAAAGACAAATTTACCAAACATTAAGTGTTACATCTTTGTTTAATCAGATCAATCACCACCCAAAAAGATTGAATCTTTTCCAGCCTTTTCCCTCATTTCATCTAAAAATCCAGTGTGACTTAATCAAGACCTGCACCCAAATTACATATATCAATCGAAACAGAGATTCTTACCACATAATTAACAAATAAAAAATCTAAAAAAATACCCGGGTTCATGAACTTACAACATAGATTAAGGATGCTGAAGTCTTTTTCTGCAACTTTTGATAGCACTTAATTTTAAGTGTAGGCGGCTGCTATTTTTTCTTTGTTTAATCAGATCAATCACCACCCAAAAATAGGGATGTTGAAGGCGGCTGCCATTTTTTTAGATAATACTGTGATGAATTGGATTTTTTTAAGGCAATGAATTGGATTAATTGGATTAATTTAATTGGCCACAAACAATTAATGTTGAAGAACAATTAATGGATCTACAGTAGGAGGAGAGTTGTGTATGTGTTGTGTATGTGTGAACCGTGTGTGAGAAGAAGATTAAACCATGTGTGAGAAGAAGATTAAAATAAAGTGTTATCTGTGAGGGGGAACTGTTCATTGGGGAACGTGATTCCCCCCTTTTATTAAGGATATAATTTAAAAGATTACTTACAGTAATTTGTTTGCTAGCTACTTAGTTACCTAACTTAATCGTTTCAGTTTGGATGTTTATTTAAGCGGGCTTATATCATCTGTCTATTGTTTGTGATATTATTGTTATGTTGTTTATGCTTATGTTTTACTTTGGAGTTTAACACTCATTCTGTGCTGTTTTCTACACACATATATCGGCTGTTTATTTAAGCGGGCTTATGAGCTTATATCATTTCGGAAAGCCTTGATTTTCCGCCTTATTTTGAGACTTTTGAGCTTATATAAGCTCAAAATTAGTAGGGTTTATGAAATATAATTACTCATGCTTTTTTTATTTAAAATATTTTTAATAATTTGTTTGCTACTTTATCGTTTAAGCTTGGGGGTTAAACCTTGATTCTGTGTTTTCGACACACATATATATGGAATAGTGTATGGGGCTGTTTATTTAAGTGGCCTTATGAGCGTATATGGTTCCGGCATAAGCCTCGATTTCCGCCTTATTTTGAGTCGTATGAGAGCTTATATAAGCTCAAAATAAGCCGGGTTTATCAAATATAAGCGGAAATCATATAAGCTCATAAGCCCCACCTATATGCTTAAATAAACACCCCCATAGTCTGTACCATGCTCCACCACTTCAATGCAAAATTTTAAAAAAATTATTGATAGTAGTAATAGTTTACAATTTTAAACAGCTTAATTGGGGCGTTTAGGTTATGGTTTCTGTCGAATAAACTTCGTGGATTATGTGATAGATATGAAATTATGAGAATCAGATACTTACTTCTTCTGTTTCGCTTATTTTCTATTTCCTTTTCCACTTAGATTACCTGATATAAACTTTTTAATAGGCAAACCCAAACACCCTATTAACTTTAACACATCAGATTATCACTTTCAAACTCCAATGCCAAACACCTGTTAAGTGAAGTTATTATTTGTTACGTTTTCATAGACAGAGAAATAAGTGTTTGTAGATCCAGTCAACCTGACCTGATCCACACATCTTGTCACCTCTACTATGTACATAAGTTATACCAGGGATTAAGAGGAAGAACACAAGTACACTTTACCTGATCAGTAAATGGGACAAGCTATGTAATTAGTCTAGGAGAAGCAAGAAGGGACATGACTTGAAGACGCAAGGGTATTCCTGGAAATCTGGTTGTAAACTTTATACCAGGATTTAGACCACCAATCTGATCTGCAACAGCTAATGTTTCACCATTACAATGAGCTTTCAAGAACTTGCGCAAAGCTCTGGGAGGTTTACTTTCAACTAAACCTGTAGGTGCTGCAAGTGCTTCTGTTGTGTTCTCAAATTTGGAAAAAGCTTTTAGCTTTACCATCTGTTATTACATGACATCAAAGGAGCAAAATTCAGTTCAATGATTACAATTACACACATTCAGTTGGTTTTCACACACACAAATAAGGTGTTCTTGTAAAACAACATTCATTTTGAACCGGGTCAGAATGGTTATTTTAAAAACAGAGTCAAACGGGTCTTCTTTGTTCCGGTCAATCCTACCTTTTTCTTAAAAATCGCCAAAAGAACTGATAGGATGATATTGATATAGTACTGTCATTTATAGTTTTCTTCTCCATTTTCCTGTTTGGCATTTTCATTGTGTATACAAGTTCTGTTATTAATCTTATATTTTCCGTGCCAATGTGGTTTTTTATTTGAATAGTGCAATAATGGTCGATGTATGTTTATTTGCTGAACTTTTGGTTTTTAATTATCATTAAATTTCATTGGGTTTATTTGTCACCTATCCAAGACACTGCCAACCATCAATATCTCCATGAACAGGACTAACACAAAGAAGATCGTTCAATGCCTGCAAATCAGATATGTTTCTACCATGTGGTTTCCATCTCCATTTGGCAATTAGTTTTTTAAAGCTAACTGTCAAATAACAAGCGGTATTTGGAGCTCTAAAGAGCAAACAAACGTAGCAGATGACCCATGAGGAGATGGTCGGGCTGTAGCCACTTGTTATACCAAAAAGAAACGTAATCAGTGCCAGCCCCTGAAACTCACAATACTATCCAAGACACCATATTTTAGGCCTGGACCCGTATATATCATCAATCAATCCACCTTCCCGCCCGTAAATGGATTATATAACTTTACACCAGATAGCATCTATGTCACGAAGATATGGATAATCACATTTCATTGGGAAGTTAAAAATTTGATTAATAACAAACAGTTTGAACAAAAGTTTATGCATTACAAGAACTTCCCAACGATATTAACAGCAACAATGAGTTTGGTAATTGATAAAAGTTATGAGACGTACTAATTTGTTTCCAAATAAGCAAATCCCTCCAAATATCGTGCTAAAATGGCTGCCTTTATTAAACCAAAAGATATAACAGCAACAATGAGTGTGGCAGAGTGAGTCTTTGATAATCGAATTTGGCGCTTGGGTCCAGGTCGGACAGCGCCTGTCTATGAGCCACCACACCAGCTCTTTTATGCTACATAACGAGTTGTTGGTTTGTGGTAATCAAAATATCTTTGATGATCGAATTGTTCTTGTATATGAAACATATATATGTTTTTAAAGCGATACAAACCTATAACCATTGATTTAAGACCAGTTGCTAAAACCAGTTGAGCCAAAGTCCTCATACACATCTCGAGGTGCTTTGATTGTAACCAATGTTTGGAAGATTGTCTCGGAATTATGGGGTTCTGTAATTGCACGCACATAATTTAGAATATGTTCATATCATTCAAAGAACATGATTCAGTTATACGATTAGGATCCATTGTTCACAATCTCTGCTGTTGACTGCCGTTGATTAGCAGTTAGGTCCTATTGTCCAGATCTAGAACATGAGTAGATTTTGAACAATTGTTGCTCTCCTACATCATTGCATCCACAGTGGCTTTATATTTTTGTGTCATGTAAGTTTTTGGTGAAACAGACATTAACACATATCCTATTATCCGTGAGCTAAGCTTGAAACCATGAATTTAATATAATTTGTTGATAGCAGTAGCGTAAAAGTACCCAATAACTCTGGATTAGCTATAAATGTGTTGTCCATGGGAGGTGATGCAGGACACTTAAGTCCTTTTCTTTTGTTGCCCACACATTTCCTCTGGCCTGAGTTGGTGTCCCCGTCTCCCCTGACCACAAGAAACTGGTACGTTCTGCTATCAAGTTATCAACCATCTCACACCCTTTACGGCAGTCATGGCATTTGTTGAGGCACATTGCATATATTTGCTGTGCTGGAACATAGCCAGCGTATGCTTTAGGATGATACACGAATCTCTTCAAGTTTCATATATTTTACTGTAGCAATCTAAATAACAGTTCTTGTGTTTTCTGTAAAAGAAAGTTCATTTTGAAACCGGGTCAGAATGGTTGTTTTAAAAACCGACAAACTGGTCTCTCTGGTCTGATCAGTCCTACTTTGTTTTCCCCATTTTGACCCCCATTCTTTCATCATTTCTCTTGCCATTCCATTACGATGTCACCGTTTCAACCATTCCTTTCTTAAAGAGCAGTATAATTTTACTAGTTTAGTATTATAGAAGTAACGATAGGATGATACTGATATAGCATTATCAGTTCTACCAGACTTCTTCCTTTTCCTCTTTACATTTTCATTATCTATTTAGATTCTGTTGTTAATCTTGGATTTTCCATGCCCCTGTAGCTTTTTTATTTGAATAGCCAAATACGTGTTGATGCATATACTCTTGCAGAAGTTTTAATTTTGAATTATCTAAGAAGTTCATCCGAGGCAGCAAAACAAAAAGGTTGGTGTCCTAAGAAGAAAGAGGAGGTCAATGATGGGCATTCGGCGATAGGGATTAACTGAAGTTAAGGTAAAAACGCCTATGAAATAGGGGTTAATTTGGTTTTCACCTAACTAAGAAGTGGTGTCAAACATGCAAGTTTCAGTCTCACAGCCTACAAAGGAATTCAATAGTTCTCTTGCCAGGAATCGAGGTACAAGATTTTGTAGGTAGTAACCGGTATGATAAAGACAAGACGCCACACAAAGATCATTCAACGCCTGTAAATCACATATATTTGTACCGCGTGGTTGCCATCTCCATTGGCAGTTACTTTTCCAAAGCTAATGGTCCGACAACAAGCAGTACTTAACTGAAACAAACAAGGAAAACGAACCATGCCGGGATGGTCTGACTCCAGCCACTTATAAACTAGAAAGAAATGTAAAGAATTAAGAAATGTAATTCCAAGTCAATCAATGGCATCTGCCGCGTGCACTATACTATCACGGCCACCATCTTATAGGCCTGAACTCATATCATCAATCAGACCACCTTCAAGCCCGTAAATGGATTATATAACTTTACACGAAAGAGAATCTTTATCCCAGATAATAAATTGCTATTACTATGTCATTAACCCTATTAATAAAGATATTGTAATCTGGGAGGGGGGCTGGTGAACTGAGTTGTGCCTTCGCCTTCATCTACCATAGTACCTCGAGAATGTGGAAATCCAGTGAGCCTACAGAGCAGCACTGAATAAAGCAGTGGAAATCCAGTGAGTCTACCTCAGTAGTCAGTCCCCAGCAGCGTGATGTTGCCTCAAAAGTTATAAGGAGATTTATAACACTCTTCAACAAGACTGCGTTAGTATTTGAACATGACCTCACAATGGTGGAACATCTAGCTGATAAGGTTGTCGTTTTCGAAGGGACGCCATCTGGGTAAGAAAATAAGCGGGTATCAGGTCAAAATGGGTTTATTGGTATGGGCAGTTTCACTTCAAACGCTTCTGCAGTTATACTACCGATTTATTTTGACCTGCTCGAAAAGGTAATGAAGCTTTTTGGGACACATGAAACACATTACGGATCTGAAAATGTGTTGGCAGCAACAATTTTTAAGCATCAATCATAAGTGTATCTTTTTTGACGGCCCGTAAGATGTATTAGATATGTGGATATGTAAATTGTCGTTATGCATAAGTTACATACAGCATATATTGTCCAGCTCTATATGTAGCAGCTCCAAACCAACTCGCGCAATTGGCCATGTTATGCCAAGCAAATCCACTGCTTTATTTAGTGCTGCTCTGTAGGCTCACTGGATTTCCACATTCTCGAATATCTGAGGTACTATGGTAGATGAAGGCGAAGGCACAACTCATTTCACCAGCCCCCCTCCCATATTACAATATCTGTATTAATAAGGTTAATGACATAGTAATAGCAATGTATTATCTGGGATAAAGATGCTCCTTGGTGTAAAGTTATATAATTCATTTACAGGCTTGAAGGTGATTTGATTGATGATATAAGTTCAGGCCTAAAAGATGGTGTCTGGCCGGGATGCAGGGACTACCGTTGATTGGCTTGGAATCACATTTCTTAATTTTTTTTATTCGAAAGTTTGGTAGTGAAGATGACATTTATTTCTAGTATGATAAGTAGTTGGAGTCAGGCCATCCCCTCATGGTTCATTTTCCTCGTTTGTTCACTCTAGCTTGAGAGCTCCAACTAAGTACTGCTTGTTATCGGACCGTTATCTTTGGAAAAGTAACTGCCAGTGGAGATTGCAACCACATGGTACAGACATATCTGATAATGATCTCTGTGATAAATGCTATTTTGTGAAGTTATATAATCCTTTTACGGGCTCGAAGGTGGTTTGATTGAAGATATATACGGGTTCAGGCCTAAAAGATGGTTGTCGTCTTGGATAGGTGTGCGTGCAGGGGCTACATTCAGACTATCTCCTCATGGGTCGTCTTCCGTGTTTATTTGCCGATGGAGATGGCAACCACGGGGTAGAAACATACCTGATTTGCAGGCAAATGATCTTTTTTGTGGTGTTAGTCCTATTCCTTGAGATATTGAAGGTTGGCAGTGGGTTCTTGATCATAACGGTATCTTTACCGTCCAGCACATGTCCTTACATTTACAAAATCTTATACCTTGACTCCAGGCAAGAGAACTAATGAACTCCTTTGCAGGCTGTGGGTCTGCAACTTGCATGTTTACCACCAGTTTTTTAGTCAGGTGACAAACAAATAAACATATGCTGTGCATAGGCGTTTTTGCCTTCACTTCAATTAACCCTATTCTGTATCGTAGAAGACCCATTTGGCTCAGGTTTTGGATGACCATTCAGACTCGGCTTTCCAAATGCGAGTTATGAGGACAGTTTGCCATCTTCTAAAAGAACAGTTGCTTTACAAAAAACACAAGAACACGTATTTCGACAACTTGAGTAAAAATCTTTGCTATTGAATTAATCCAAGGCAAAGTGACTTTGATCTGGCCATAGCCCATCCATATGCAATATAACATTGGTTATTTAAAAGCACATCTAATAAAGAAGCATATGTATGGCTATGAAGACCTTGGATTAGATATTCATTGAATTATATGAACTATGAAGGGTCATTTAGAAAACTAGGTCAGAAACTCAGAATGGTCATTTAAAAAACCTTGAGTCACATGGGTCTTCTCTGGCCAGGTTTATCCTACGTTTTTCCACATTTCAAGTCTGCAACCGAGTCAAATCAGGTCAGAAACACAGATTCATCCTCTTCTTTCTTAATTTTTCCTTCCATTCCGTTATGATGTCTCAGTTTCAACCATTCCTTTTCCTGCATTTTCATTGTCTAAATAATTTTACTAGTATAGAAGAAATGATAGGATGATATTGAGTTAGCATTATCCTTTTCCTGCATTTTCATTGTCTAAATAATTTCTGTTATTAATCTTAAATGATCTAAAAAGAGAAGGATGGGCCTTGTGTAAAACACAAGAATATCTCACATGGTTTATGTACTCATTTTTTACTGCCAAGCCCAAATCCTTGGTGTAGCACAAATGTAACCCTAATAAATGGCTTATATATAAAGTACACCCAAACCCTTGGTGTAGCACATATCCACTCAGCCGTCATCTAGATCAAAGCTTCATAATCCTTTTTTTCCTCACAGAATCCCCTCTTTTTTAAATAAATTATAGATTCATTGGTGTTTCGTGTTTGGGTTTCACATGGAGTTGTTGTTTTGGTTTGATATGTACTATGGAATCGTAAATGTGGTTCCATTGATTTGGGTATGATATCTTTACACCCTGAATCCTCTGTTTAAAGTTGGCATGTTCGTATATCTGGATAGACCGAAACGTGAGTTTAAAGTCACGACAATAGGTGATGAAGTTATCAAGAAAGTGCCCAAAGTTACATATTAGAATCAAATCCATTGGGTTGGCGAAAAGTTCGGCTTGACTAACCTCTTGATCCGCAATAATCACATTTTTTCTGTTTCATCGTAATCTATAATTAATATTGCAAGAGTTACATTTTTTGTTGTTGTCAAAATCATATTTGTTTGTCATGTTGAATTTGTATTGATTTATTTGCAATGAAATTTATGTTTATTAGTTTCTTTATTTTAGTTGAATTCATGTGTATATATGAATCTGCTACAATAGTAGCATTTACTGTATCGTTTATAGTTTTGTTGATAAAAATATTTATAAGGTGTATCATAAATGTTACTATTTGATATGCATTTTGATACATGGTCATTTTATATTTTGGCCGAGAAATGCACGATGAACTTTTGATGAATATGAACAATTTTATTGACATTTGGTTGGTTTAAGGTTACACATATTTTATACTATGGTTACTGAAGATGCATCAGTTGTATTGACGTCTCGTGTTTGTCGGCACATTAAAATTCCAGCGAACAAATGCCCGATTCTGAACTCTTTTTACTGTAACACATGTCTCAGCATTCACAGCGGCGTCTAAAATAACCTTCATTACCTTTGGTAGTGAGTTTCTTTCTTCACACCCAAATGAGCATGCTTTATGATTAGTGGGTTTAACTTATTACTCTGTAGCTGCTTATAACTTTCCAGTTATCCCTATATCGAACGGGTGGTCTTGGTCTGGTAGGGCCAATGAAGCTTACACGAACACGGAAAATGCGGAGACTTTTGATAATACGATCCATTTGAAATGGGATTTGTCTGTGGACACCCAAGCAATCCAACCCTCGGGATTTGACCATTTCGGAGCGGCCTAGTCAACCTGGTATTTTGATCAACTCATATATTTACGAGATATTTAATGAAAGATAAGAGGGAACAGACCCGTCGATGGCGTGTCTTTTAAAAATGGGTGTTCGGTTTATGGTCTTGATCTTTTTGGGATCAAAAGGGAGTTTCTCTGGTGGGTTCTGTGTTGCCAGAAAAGGGGCAGATTCTGCTTGTTTGCAAGAAGGGTTAAATTGGGCATGTGGACAATGGCAGCGAACTGCACGATTTTTCAGTCCGAGCAGCCATGTTAATTACCTGCCTTATACTGTAGAAAATCGTGCTTTTTATGCATATAAAGACTTAGTACCAAAGAAAGCGTGATTTAGGCGGAACCTGTGAATTTGGTGGCTGCCTTGCACGTTATGGATCCTGCATATTTACAGGAAGGCGATCGCTAATACAAACTTTATTCAATTTGATTTTTTTGGTTTAATTGCTAATGAGTAAATGTGTTTTGCAGCAGTTCAAACTCAAAGCACCAGTCAACCGGCCTTTCACCTTTGGACTACCTGGTTGTACAGCGAATATACCATCACCACATTGGGTAAATCGGTTTCCACCTGGTGTTTGATGCTTTTGGTTTTTACATGGTTATTAGATGTGCAAATAATTTGTTTTTTATGCAGCTTGTAGTCGATTATTTTGTTCTAAAGTCACTAAAACGCAACTCATTTGTTAATTTCTTTGGTTGTGTACCATATAAACCGGTTGTACGTGTTTGCATCTGGATTTTACTGTTTTATCGAGTAGGCATGCATTTCTGTTATGAAAGAATAACACTCTTTTGCGAATATGTTACGTAACTGGTTTCACGAGAGCCAGAGGATTTTAAATGGATATGTTAATTGAAATGGATTTGTAGCTTTGGATTATAAGTAAATGCACAATGGTTTAAAAACTACTCCGTATGTATTTGAACTTAAACAAGAACTCTTGGATTTTCAGCCGTTTCGCACACTCAACTTCATTTCGGTTTACACAATTCTTTTCCAATTGCAGAACTCTACCCGATAAAATAGTCTTGTAAAATTTTCTTGCAAGATTTCAGGGCTTATAAATGATTATAAGGCTAATCATGGTCCGATAACCGACCAGACCGAAAACTGAGTTTGTCGAAACCATCAGACTGAATCATGTTCGGTTTGGTCCGATCTGGTCCAACCAAATATTTTGGTGGCATTAGCGAACGATTAGATCAGACCGAAGACTGAATATGGAAAAGAATGTACCGACTAGTTGGTCGGTTTGGTACCACCCCGGTTTTATTATCCTCAGCCTTAATTGAGCATAGTGATAACCAATGGCACACGTTAGTTGAGGCTGCATAAGTATCCCAAACAAATTAAAACCGGGTAAAGCCTCTACTGAAGTGTTGTCGTGACCACTTCAAGGTTGCTTACGTCTAACCCAACTTGAGACCTTACACATGTAAAGTGATAGTCATGACTCCTTTTAGCTGTAGACCACCCTGTCTGGTTCATAAATGTATTCAATTTTCGTTATCAAATAGACACTTAACAAAATTTGAATTATAAAACATGCAAGTACTTTCTAAAACAAAAACCACAGGCTAGATATACCAGTAATGAACATTTACCTCTGCTGATAATTGAGCAAGTATAAGGATTTACAACATCTACTACAATTGGTCTAGTGGCAGAATAGTACGCTGCCACTTAATATACTCGGGTTCGAATCCCGGCTGGTGTGGTTTAGCTACCCTGCCACAATACAGACCCGGATTCGATTCCCGATGGTGCAAAATAAGCTATGATGATAAGCCTCAGCAATGGTTGGGTCCATTGCACTGCATCCCTAAAATTGAATGAAACATGAGCTTCATTTTTTTTCCTTATTGTGTACAACTTCGGATTCGAGGTTCGGTTGTTTTTCAAGTTAGCCAGTTCTTCTAAGTATACGCTGATGACTTGCCATGAATACAGTGTTATACCACCTAAATGGCTTGCGTGAAGCTACCATCTCATGACCTGCTTAAGGGTCACGAGCAGGTCACAACATTTTTTTTAGTTAAATGACACTCAAACCGTAAAATAGTTAGGAGACATTCAAATCATCCTATAACGGTAACTTGGCTCGAAAAAGCAAACTATCTAGTGTCCACACCAGCTATACCAAAAACTTTATTTCCCATTTGGTTCAGATCTCACTCCCAAACGTGTCGCTTTGCAACAATCATTACTCAATAAGGATAAGTATAAAATTTCAGGTTAAATGGTCGGGACCGAGGACACGACACTTAGCTTGGCATATGTTATCAATAAATAGAGTGCTAGATGTTTTACACCCTACGATTGAGCTCCTATAATAATCATGTATTTCTGATCGTGGGGCTGCAGGGGAACATTTAAGTGAAGTAAGTGTCATGCTTTTGGATCCAAATTTAAAAACTATCTACTAGCGGTTGGCAAAAATGTTTGTGTACTATTCACTGTTTGCCTTTCTAACTTTTTTTAATAAGTTTATTAGTTTTCATGGATTAGGTGGTGTGTGACTAATCATACTGAGTGCAAGAGAGCTAAATATCAATGGAAATCTCGAAACGAAGTATCAATACAAATGGCTGAGCCAATATCCGTTGATGGCTTCTGATCTTGTGGCTGTAGTAGTACAGATTTTTGAGCCAGTAATTGTTGCTGTCGCTGAGGCTTTTGCACAAAGTGGCGATTTCGACTATCGGGCATTTGTAATCGTTGATCTGAAACTGAGGTGGTAACAAGTTATTCTTTGAGGTTGACTTTGACTTTGACTTTATGTAATGGTTTGAGCTTGAAATATCTACAGATGATGAATCGGCTGACTTAGACAATCTATTCAAGAGAACCATGCCTTGGATCGACGAAGATATGTCAAGTAAAGAGTCTGGTTTAAGCTTAGTTCAGTAAAGATCCCGGAGAAATGAGCTATGTGAAGCCACAAGCTGGTGACGTGCTTAAGGGAATGTTTGTTCCAAAACTTTGTCCAAGACGCCGCCATTGGTGATGCCATTGCACTACTTCGTGCACTTGTCATGCAGTATGATCCACTGCCAATCAAGCTTGATTTTTGTATATGTGATTCTCTAAATCCTGCTGCATTTTATCCTAATCCCCTTTTTTCAGTAGGCACATCTATTTCTCCATTCTGCTCTTGTTCTTTCTTGGAACATACCAAATTCAGTCAGTGGTATTGCTCTCTTTGTAGCATTCTTGATCAATGTCTCAATGATCGTTGTTTCCGGCACTGTTTGCGCAGAGGAAAATCTACAAAGTGCTGACATGGATCGTTGAATTGATCTTACCCTTAACCTAGCGTCATTTCTTCTTAAAGTAGGATCCTTATATGATACTCGCATCAAATTTACATTTCTCGACGTTGCTTAGAATTGAATTTCAAAATGGATATTTTGTAGATGGTTATGTCCTTTGAATTTAGTCAAAGATCAACAATGCAGCTTGACCCCTTACAAAAGCTACGTACCACAAACTGGCGCCATGAACCTGTTAGCCTGAATGATGCAGCGTCAGCAATAGTTGACTGATCCAAGTCAACCAATGATGAGACAAAATTTGCTTAGTTAATCAATGCCGCAAATACAAATTAAGTCACAATTTAATTCTCAGAGCAGCAGTAATCGATGCATGATAAAAATCTACACAGGAACCTTGAACAGCAGTAGCAATCGATGGCAGCACATCAGAGTCAAAGTCAAAGTCAACCTGATAGTGCTGAAGGCCCTCAACTCAAGTATTTTGCAGCTTACAAAGGCCAGACCATGTTGCGCTCGTACCCTGTCAAAGTGTGGGAGTTGTTATGTCAAAACGTTGGTGATGCGACTCTCGATTCTCTGTGTTATACGAGTCATGGAGCCTCTTCAAATTGAGCAGCTAATGGATCGAATGGTTTCCAGTCAGGACAAACACTTGCATTTGTGCCTTGGGAATGTAATAGAAAGCCATTTCTTTTCTTTGGTTACTGGATATTTATCATCATCATGATTTTTTGGCGATCTCATTTGCCTTTCTTTTGTGTTTTCATCTCAGCGTTCTCACATTTACCTCATAGATGAACCAAGTGCATACCTGAGTCAACTTGACATTATAGTATGTTTTGAATGTCTCTTCACTATTTTATGGTATGAATGTCTTTTAACTCAAAAATATGTTAGAATGATTGTGTTCCAAAATTTGAAGCACTTATAGCTTTATCTCACAGGCTTTGTGTGGTCTAAGTATGGCATGGGCGAGTTTGGGTTTGTGTGGATCCCACTAAGGACGCTGTATTCTGTGCTGGCCGGGGTTTGAGGTTTAGCTAAAACATCATTAGCCTAGGTGATACATGAAGAACAATCGGCGTGTGATTCAACTAAAGAATCGTCAGTTACAGGTGAGCAAAATGATCCCTGTCATTTGTTGACGGTATATACAGATCCAAATCGATCATCAAAGATTATACCACACTCATGGTTGCTGTTATATATACAGATCTACAAGATATACCACTGACATGGGTAAAATTGGGGTTATAACTTATTAAGGTATACCACAACCATTAAAATCTTATGTAAAACAAACTATGAAAGTTTCAAAAAAAACAACAGAAAATTGTATTCACCCCATAATATCATAATATGAGTAGGTACTACCTAAGGTAAACACCTATCATCAGTTTTAGTTTTTAGAAGAGCAACTAGTTCAACACTTGAAGAAGCCTTGTGAAATTTGACACTTCATTCAAAGTCACCATTGACTTTTCATGATAATCAACTTCGTTAAACCAACTAAACACAATTTTCTCCAATCTACTTCCGTGCTCTAGTAGTAACTGTGCTATTTCTAGTTTCCACTTATCTCTCCCAAATCCAAGAAACTCCACCTTTTTTAAATAGGGTGACAAGATTCTCATCACTTGAACATGATCTGACTCTCGGTATTCGCTCTCATAACATACCTAAATGAAAGCATAAGTTAAACATCTTGAGCTACAAAACAAAAACTATGTTTCGAATTCTTTGGAAAAGGTAATTTTTTGTCAAACTATGTTTTCCGAAGAACTAAAGCTTGCAAAGAATAACCCAAAGGTTTTGTTTCAATATGGATGTCTACACTTAAATGAATATTTGGCAAGTATTAACAACGTATACATAAAAAAGTGAGTGGTATTTATCTTACTGATAACATGTCAAATGGGCAAACGTTTGAAAAATTGTTTACAAGGAGCCGGAAATATTCTCGATTACTTAATCCCGGTTTACAAGGAGCACAAAATACTCAATTACTTTTAGAAAAAATGATGATAGTCATTCTTCACATGTTTGTATCCTATTAGATGGGAATGTCAAGGAACAGAGATTACCCAAGTAAA
The DNA here is from genome assembly GCA_025667525.1 of Glebionis coronaria. Taxonomy (NCBI): domain Eukaryota; kingdom Viridiplantae; phylum Streptophyta; class Magnoliopsida; order Asterales; family Asteraceae; genus Glebionis; species Glebionis coronaria. Next base: position 726,778 of record JANFOE010000072.1, read on the forward strand.
ACATGAATAAATTACTAACTGAGATGAGCAAGCCTACCTCTTGAATAATCAAATGGATAGACTCAATATTTGGAGAGCATGTGACGATCCGGCTAAGTAGCTCCATATCATAGGCTTCAAGCGTTGTGCTGAGTTCCAATGTCTTCAGACTCGGAAGAGATTTAGGGAAATTTCCATGTGGATCACATGTATAATGAATAATCTATGAAAAGATAAAAACTCAATTGAGTACCAAAACAAGATATTAAGGTATGCGAACTGAAAAGTATAAACACATGCTTTGTCCATCAATTTGCCAGCCAAAGCATAGCAACTGAATAAATCACAAATTCCCAGAAGATGCAAACATAACAAATGTATTTTAATGTAATTTACAGCTATACATAGTTTCATACAACAATCACATTAAGAAAATCTTCACTTGCTAAAGCATAAAGACGACTAGTCAATCTAAAGTAATTTGAGACGTGGGAGTTGGTAGGTGCTTTACATTGTGTATAGATGATAAAAATTAATAATCGTGCATAAAGAGAATATGTACTTACATTACAATCAAATGACAAAGATTCCACATGCGATGTTCGAGCTGAGCTAAGATTTTCCATAAATCTTATTTGTAAAAGCAGCATTGAGGGAGAATAACAGCAGTCTTTAAGGAGTCTACTTGATTAAAGATGAAAGGATCTTTAACTAGAAGACCGACACACTAAAAAAATACCAATTCTGGGCATGAAACCACAAGGCCTATAGAACGGATCTGTGTCTTATGGTCGTGATCGTGAATTATCAGAGTCTTGAGCTTCGGGCATGATATTTGAAGAATTAGATCTTCGAACTTGCAATTAATCAAACGTAACTCCTCAATTAACGGACACGTCTCAAGAAAATGGAGAGAAACTGTAACTGGAAGACCTACGCACTCAAAATACACCAGTTCTGGGCACGAACTCACAGGGTTCAAAGAGTTCGAATAAATGTCATTGTCATAAAATATCAGAGTCTTGAGCTTCGGAAGAGAAACAACATGATATGTGTTTCCGTGGCAATCTATCAAACTTAACTTCTCAAGCAATGGACACATCTTAGAAAGTTTTTCTGAGAAATTATCTCCACAGGGACCAACATCGTTGAGCTCGAGCACTTTAAGTGCAGACCAACCATTACAATCAGGGAACTTATAAAACCCCCCATACAAATACAACCTCAATGACTCCAATGCTTCACACGCTACCAGAAAATGTGCCAACCTAATGATCTCGTCCCTACCAGAATGTTGATTTGCAATATCACTCACACTCACAAGTTACTGTGATGAAACAAGTTACAGAAAAATGCTCCCTTTATTGATGTAACAACAAGGCATATATATAGCCTTCTAAGATGAAACTGTCAAACACAAAACTAGCAACTACTACCTAAAGAATCGGTAAAACCCACTCCCACAAACTATCTTAACGTGGGGGCTATACATTCGGTCAAACTTATGCTAATTCAAACTCTATGTTACTAACTAAAACAAAGAAAACATAAAAGTCACTAAACTGAAGTCTTAGCCATGCACCATGCATATGTAAACCCGACATGTAACCGATTAAACCCAACACAGAAAACATCAAGTCAAGTCTCTTGACTCTGCGCGTTACAGCAGCGTTAACCCACTGCCACACCGTCGACACATCAAAGAAACTTGAACAAGATAAACAAAAACTATCCAAATCTAGAGTATTGTTAGCTAAATCCCTGGACATGAAGTCTTGTAATTCTTTAGCTCGTGGGTGCGTCATAGAGTTTAGACAGTCACAGTCTATATTAAGAGATGGAAAAAGTGGAATAGAAGTCCACAAAGACCTCCATTGTTTGGATAAAAGACTGGTTCGAACAACTTCTTCGGTGTTTGGAAGACCTTGAAGGATGAGCTGAAGAATTGGGTCCGGCATGTTACCGATGAAATCGACACCATATTCGAGGTCTGAAGACTTTGGTCGCTTGGATTTGTTCATTGTTTGATGATTAGAAACAAAAAGTAATGAGAGAAATGAATAGATTGGGAGGTTTGTTACAGGGACATTTTATAAAACAGGTTGTGGGCATAAAAGAAATGAAAAGGTTTACGAGCAAATGATTAATATGTTGGCCATAATGATTACTCGTAATGCTGGAATGTGGCTAGTTGAAAAAACAAATCTGGTCGAGTTACTGGGCCCGGGTTAACCCGGTGGAATCGCGTCAACCCGGGTTAACCCAGTTTTTAAGAAAAAATATTTTTTTCATACTTTTAATAATTTGCAAAAAATATATATAAAAATCACAAAAACTTCCGTATATTGATGATATTAGCATAAATGATGTACATCGCTACAATGTGCAATGAAGTAAGTACTTACTTGGTTCAATAGTGGTGATCATGGCGACACCTTTGAAATCACCAGACCCTGCGCGCAGACCTTCCTTGCTTCTCATAGTAGCTATCAAATGCATAAGAAGCGTGATTTTTGAACAATTCATATATGTTCGACACTAAAAGTGTACTCGGGATGAAATGGAGTCCCACTTCTATAAAAAATATGCTTAATCAGTAATTAAGGGAGATGATCTTTTTAGTTTTAAAATCGTTATAAAATCAAATTGTAAGATACTAAGAGCCTATAGAAAATCGACTTGTTGTCGCTTAGTAAAATCGTAAACTTGTACCATCTTAAGAGTTAAATGGCGATCCTAACAGCTATAAGTCAAACCGTCAACTAATATTAAATTTTCAGTACACTTTGAGTCCAAAAACAGATTGAACAGTCGCTGTATTTCACTAAGAAGCATTGATAACCATTTATACAAATAACAAAACAGACAATACAGTTAATGTTGTCGAACCAACAAGTCAACAACTGGTGGCTCATACAAAAACTGCTAGAGAAGCAAATTCTATAGCTATTAGCCTATTGCATTGGCGAACGCAAGAAGTCATACACTGTATAACTCAGGCGTTTTGCCTACAAATAATACAAAAGTGTATGTTTTGGTTTAGGGTCCTCGATGGGGGTAACTTGCAAGCTTGTTATTTTGGGATCAAAAAGAAGCTAGTCAGTCAAGGCCTTGTTTTGTGATAATAAATTAGTGCTGTACAGTAATTTGTAAGAAAGTAACTCAAATGAAAAGTGGAGTAACCTGAACTATGGCAAGATTAATTCATTTTGATACGAAAACACTTTCAAAAATAGTCTGTAAATCCTTATGGCAACTGGCAAGTCCTCTGTCTTAGTTTCGGACTTTAACTAGTCGTTCAATTTGATAAAAAGAGAAGAACACAGTCTTGTTCCCTGAAAGTTCAAATAAGTTTAGTTAGTATCAGCAAAATATTAGTGTGTTTTTATTGGAGCTGATTTGATTGCGCTGGATGCTGAGTCAGAAAAAGTTGTTCAAGAATCAAGACGCGTTGGGTAGGGTGATGGTTAACAGGATAACAGTTGTGGTTGCTTATCGCTTAACAACTATTAAAGGAGTTGATCAGATTGCGGTTGTGAAAAATTGCATTGCACATGACTACTTGAGCTCTAACAGTTGCAACCTTACAATGGCGTATAAGATCTGTACGCTTTGTTATTGTTATTGTTATATAATGATACAACAGAGTTTAATATCATTGTCATGAAAAATGTGATCGATAAACTCGATCTTGATGCTTCTGAATATGGTAGAATGGAGTCACGACATCGATCTGCAATGTTGCAAATGTGACTGACAGGTATAACATATGTTTATAGTCAAGAGTTGCACTTTTAATATAATCCTTCCATGATCGATAAACTCGATCTTGATGCTTCTGAATATGGTAGAATGGAGTCACGACAGCGATCTGCAATGTTGCAAATGTGACTGACAGGTATAACATATGTTTATAGTCGAGATTTATCACAGTACTTCTTAGGTAATATTGCCTCACTATATAAGACATAATATGAAATTTAGGGAGTGTTTGGGATTGCGTTAGGTAAGTGCAAGTATACACTAAAGAATCATTGACTTGTTAAATTTAAAACCATTGTCTTATTAAGTCATATATTTAGCCATGAGAAAGAAAAAAAAAAGCCTACGAATCCAAAAATTATTGTGTATGTAGATTTGGAACTTGCTACTTACTGATATATATGAGACAAAACGAGAGTCCCAGTTTATTAAGGTTACATGACACCTTTATATAGCCTCCACAAGAAAACGTGTGTAGAAGTAATCTACCTACAAACTAGGAAACATAACCCTACCTAAAGAACAGGTAACTATATGACACTTTAAACTCAACGTGTGCAACCAGTTACTTAAAACTCGGTCATAACTTTTACTGTTTCAAACTAAATTAATCCATGCCATGCATACGTGAATACTCCACAAACGATTAACCCAACAATCACCCCTTAATCGTTTGTTCGCGTCATTCACACACCGCAACACGAAATCACTTTCTTCATGAACCATCTCGACCTATCCCGGATCACTCAACCTTCATCGCGGTCATGTCCAAAGTCTTCTCGGTTCAACCCGAATCAAATTCATCACACATGTAACATGTCACATGGCATCCCGTTGGAGACGTTCATTATCATCTCGACTATTCCCGGACTCACGACCTCTTCCCCGGTCACGTCCAAAGCCATCTCGATATGAACTCCAACACCATAATGTCACACCGTGTTCTTTTCCACATCTCATCCTTTTTCCGATCACCCTTGTTCAAGAGGCATCTCCACCGACAAAGAAAACAAAGCTACACTGCCTTCAACCGTTTTCTTTCACCCTGCTAAACGAGCCAAATCCAAAGCCACCTGCTTTGACGGATCTTTCCTGCCCGTTTTACACGCAACAATGTCGGCCTCCTCTTATCATGAACAATGGAATCAAGGATTACAAAATTTGTGATAAAAACATCACAACTCCCATTTTATCATCGTGGGTAACAGCCCATGGAACATATCGGTGTTCACCCTTCACCCCGTCGTCTGAACTAGTTCTTCACCTGCTACGACGAATGTCACGAACCAGCTACCCGTTCTCCATCTTCTGCTGTATAACAGTCCGACAGAGAGAAACCCGCGACCCCTTACGTCTTCACTCAGACATTGTTCCGAGATTACTTATCCACCGTCAAGAAGACAAAGACACACCCGCCTTTATCGTCTTCATGTGCAAAACGACATGAGTCCAAAAGCTACCTGCTTTTTCAATCCCGACTCTTCCCGTCCGTTTATACCGCAACTCCGGTTAGTGTCTCGCGACGAACAAATACGAAGCTACAACCCTTTCCGACACCTGCCCTCCACCGATCGACCGACACACCCGCCGGCGGCGGAGGCTTCTCCGGTACGAGCCTTATCTCTGATACCAAATGTAGATTTGGAACTTGCTACTTACTGATATATATGAGACAAAACGAGAGTCCCAGTTTATTAAGGTTACATGACACCTTTATATAGCCTCCACAAGAAAACGTGTGTAGAAGTAATCTACCTACAAACTAGGAAACATAACCCTACCTAAAGAACAGGTAACTATATGACACTTTAAACTCAACGTGTGCAACCAGTTACTTAAAACTCGGTCATAACTTTTACTGTTTCAAACTAAATTAATCCATGCCATGCATACGTGAATACTCCACAAACGATTAACCCAACAGTGTAATCTGGTGTGATGAAAGGAAACGAGAAAGAGAGTGTCCCATTCTGTAAGCTCTTTACATTTGCAGATTCCACTGATTAGATTTTCATGACCATGGGTACAATTGGTGCCATCGGTAATGGAATATGCATGCCTATCGTGGCTGTAATTTTCGCCAAACTTATTGATTCTATTGGCGAGAACCAGAATAACAAAGATGCGCTTCATGCTGTTTCCAAGGTATCACTGAAATTTGTTTACCTCGCTATTGGAGCTGGTGTTGCATCTGGCATCTTTTTTAGATTGCAGTCAAGCTCTCGGACCACATCTATTGTCGGCCTTTTTCCAGGTGTTATCATTGCAACGCCAAAGAGCTAGATGTACAACCAATGTATGATAAGCAATCGATTCAGGTCCGTTTCCAAATCATGGCAGTCTTTCATCGATACCTCTAACGGCCCCTGCCATCCAAAGCCACATGTACGTGTCTACGAAGGAAGGAGGGGCATATTTTGTAGCTAAGGCGTGGAAAAATCACTACTTCAATATTGCTTGTAATGTCCATTTATGAAATCTTATGAGATTGTATGTGAATTGTATGCTACTGTACATTTTTATTGTTCTTCAGAAATGTGACTTGTAATGTTATTAGTGAAATTCATGTTGAATTTGCATCTGTTTCTGGCATCTTTTCGCGATTGGACTCGTGCTCCCGGAAAACACCCAACATTGTTGGCCTTTTTTCGGGTTTATCATTGCAACACCAAAGATAATGATACAGCCAATGTATGATAAGAAATCTGAAGAAGCAATCACAAACACAATCTAAACTGTTTATTCTGCTGTATCAAAATGCATATCCAAACACCCTCTAAATAAATGTCGTCGGATCTATCGATTGTTAAATGAAACTGCTTAACTGTTTTGTTCATCTAATTTTGGTTTAACTAATCTTCCATTGATATTCTTCCAAACCATACATATTTCTTGCAATCAAGAACCTATTTCGATTTCCATATATATCAATATTGCAGAAAAAAATACAATACAACTCGTGTTACAAAAAATAAAGTGACATAACTAATTCAAAGAGCTTATGTGAAGTGCTACTAAGGACGCGTTTACATTATCCTGGCAGCTGGCTCTTATAGTTCTTGTTCTCATTCTCATCATATATGTTCAGATGAGATATGGAAAAGTAATTAGTGCTGATGCATAAGATCAGATGTATGCGGAATGCGTTTGGGAGCATAAGGACTGTAGGTCGGTTTGCTCAGAAGATAGAATTGTTTGATAAGTGGGATCGGGTCTCGGTCTGTCTTCATTACTATTCTTAATGTATGCAGTCGCTTTTTACCCTGGTGCTCGGCTTGCCAAAGCTGAAAAGACTTCTTTCCCGGATGTTTTCAAAGTCTTTCTATGTTATGACACTCGCGACATTTTCAGTCTCTCAATCAAGGTCGTTTGCACCAGATACTGGTAAAGTTATGAGCTCTGTTGAGTTAGTTCTCACGATTCTTGATAGGAAGTCAGAAATCGACCCAAACACTGAATCTGGTATAACACTGGATATGTTCAAAGGTGAAATTGACTTTCCTAGATTAGTTGTAAATATCCCTCAAGACCTAATGTTGAAATTTTTCGTGCTTTATGTTTAGCAATCCAAAGTGGCAAAACATTTGCCTTAGTAGGCGAGAGTGTAAGCGGGAAATCAGAGGTTATTTCACTTCTTCAAAGATTATACAATACTGATTCTGGTAGTATTACATTTGACGGGACCGAGTTACAAAAGTTACAGCTAAAATGGCTCGGGCTGCAAATGGGCTAGTATCACAAGAACCCGTCTTGTTTAATGACACAATCTAAGCCAATATTTGTTATGGAAACGATGGTAAAGCAACTGAAACGGCTTCTGAATTAGCCAACGCGCATGCTTTTCATTTGTGGGTTACATCAAGGTTGTGATACAGTGGTAGGAGAACGAGGCATAGAACTGTTGGGTGGACAAAAGCAAAGAGTAGAGATTGCTTGAGCGATTGTGAAGAGACCCAAGATACTAATGGACAACTACAAGTGCACTTGTGACAGTCTCCCCCATTGAGCAACTTCAAGACATAATTCAAGTTATGAATTCTAACCGACAATATAAAGAAGCTGCTGCACAACTAGAGGTATATAAGCTGGTTATGAGTCCGTTCCCGCTGAAAAACTTGCATAAACTTGGGAAGGTTTCAAAGTTTTTCACTACTCTCTGCTTGTTGACCACTATTAATAATACAGTAGATGCTGAGTCAGAAAGAGTGGTTCAACAGGCGTTGGATAAGATGATGATTAATAGGACTACTGTTTTTGATGCTCATAGGTTGACATAGAAAAATACAAATACTAAGGCACGAGATCAAGAAACCCCAATAAATCACATTCATCTTGAGTGGCTATATGTTAACGGATAAATATGATCATGAAAACAATTGAAATCTAGTAACACAGATGTGAGCTACAAGAGACATATTAACTCACTTCATTTCTTTTAGTTAGTCTCACCTTAAGACCATGCTTCATCTGTAGTACGACAGAATCCGCTGGAACCACACAGTGACCTTCCACGAGCTCAATGTGGTACCGATAAATGATAGAAGCTGACACTATTTTTAACTGAAAAAAAGAAATATCCTTACCCAAACATGTTCTTGGGCCAGCATTAAACGCCGTGAATTTGTAAGATGGTTCATGATTGATTCCTCCTCCCTTAGAAGCCCATCTCTCAGGCTTGAACTTGATGCAGTCTTCACCCCATATTGATTTCATTCTTGCCATGGAATAGAAAGATAATATTATTTTTGTGTTTTCATCAACTTTATGGCCACTCGGAAGAATGTCTGATTGCAGTGGACATTTATGGTTTAATGGAACAGGAGGGAAGAGTCTTAAAGATTCATTTAAAGCACTGTGGAGGTAAACCATTTCATGCAACGAGATTTCGTTCCATTTCTTACCTGCTTTCACTTTGTGAATCTCTTCTAAAATCTTATGTTCTACCGTTGGATTTTTAGCCAACATATAAAAGAACCACGAATGAGCGCTACTGATGGTATCTTTTCCTGCAGCCATCAAACTCAATACGTTGTCTCTTAGAAGCTTCGTGGGATCCCCAAAATTTCTACACTGATCTCTAATCTCTTTCGTAAAAGAGGTTACTAATGAGAAGCTATTCTCTTGTTCATCACAAGTCATATTGTTATATTCAAATTGCTTTTTGGCTAAGCAATTATGTATGAAATCGTCTAAGCTTCTCCTTGCATCTCTCAACTTCTTTTCACTCCCCAATCTAAAAAGTTGTTTCAACTTCCATACGATTGGGGGCGTGTAATGCCTATGCAAGATAGCTTCTTCATAGTGAATTAAGGCCTTTTGAGACGGGATGCACGGAAAATTAAGAGAAAGGCTCATCGGGTCATGGTCCAACAGTAGTTTGCATGTAGTGTCTAAAGCAAACCTTTCAAATATCTCATGCAAATCCATCTCCATCCCTCGTTGAGATATGGATTCAATTATGGGTAATAACCCATTTTCGACCTTGTTCCAAATAACTGTTTCCAAGAAACTTTGATACTTAGGATGCTTAAACACGGACATGGTGATTGTTGGGCCGACTTCCTCAGCCCAATGGATTAATCCCAAATCCCTTATTCAGACAATATTTAGACAGTTATTTAGGAACGGTTATATGGCAGTTAAACACTACCAAACCGTTACAATGGTTCTGATGAAACATCACAACGTTTCATTCGTACCGTTTCACTAGTATAGCATACGATTGTAAAGAACAAAGACATATGATAGAATTGTAAAAACACAAGATTTATTCATATCAATACAATTTATATTTTGGTATATCTTGATTAAAGTTTGAACGATCCACACACACACAGATTTTATCCCAACAGTGATTTTGCGCTGGATCTCCCACAACTTACCTTCAGAAGTGAAGATTCCATATCCTAAGACGTCAAATATCTCTCGAAATCTATCACCTTTGCTATAATTGCTAAAGTTTTTGCATAGAATGTGGTGAATGTCTAAAGGATTGGTTGTAATGAGCATGTTCATGTTCATGAACCAAGGACCTTTCCACATGAAGGTACCACCTGTATGGGCGAGAAATTCGGTGAGATAATCATGTATGCGGTGGCCATTAAGAACGGCCCCTGGCACCATACCAAGAACAGGCCAATTTGTAGGGATAATGGAATTTTGGTTTGTATATTTATAAGAATGTATTAAGATTGACATGACAATGAAACATATAGTGACAATGGTTGTGTAGTCAAGAAGTTCCATGGAGAAGAAATCTGAGTTTATGTTTTGATAGGAGACACTCAAATGAATGTGGTGCGTGTAATCGTGGTATGATTGTATGTTCCTTAAATAGGAGTAGTTATAAGATATTTACTAATGATACCGTGTTGCAGACCTCAAATTTTGTTTAGGCATATTTCTCAAATGTCACTGTCCTCTTTCATTTTAATTTGTTGCAACTTGCAACGAAATGAAAAACTCATATATATATCATTCCAATTTTGCTAGGGCATTTTTATTTAAATTACACGGTTGTCGTGCCATACGAGACTTGAACCCACAATCAGTTTGCAATATTGCTAGGCCAAATGCTTATTCGTTTTGTTAGTCCGGGCAGATTACTCGGTAACCACGCACTATCTTCTTGCAATAAACAGAAGCATGACTCAACCCGTTAACTTTGCTGTTGTTGGTCAGTCTTAACCATCAAACTATAGCTAAAAAAACTACCATCCGGGGGTTGGTTAACTATATTGAATGATACTCCCTATACACCAACTATATATGTGAACAATCAAACTTACATTTAGTGCATTTTTTTCTTGGTTTGCGTATTGGTCATAAATGTCGATTTCTTATAATAAGATACCTGATCGAGGATGGATGGGGTCTGTCATTTTTTTTCTTGGTTTGCGTATTGGTCGATCATAAATGATACTCCCTAAATTATTGACTAACTTAGATAAACACCAAAAAGGTTTTGAGTAATTGTAATGCCATCTCATACCTTGAGTCTTAGACTTAAAACACCCATTAGGACCCATTTTAATTTCTTTTCTATTTGGTTCGAACATAGCTTTGGGATTAGTTTGGGATTAAGATCGGAGTTAGGTTTGGATATACACTCTTTATATGATAAGTATAAATAATAAAGTATAATAGATGGATGCGAAAACCACACAATTCTATAACAATTAACCTCATTACCCCGTGGACGAAATGCTTCCCAAGCACTAATCACGCCATTGATTGCTTATATATTGCTATTCAGTTTGTTTAATGGCATATACGTACACAACAACGTTGTATTCCACAAAAATACTATTTATATTATTTATTAGATGCACAAAAGCATTTTAAGGGAGACTAAATGATATCGAGTGTGACAAACCGATACACTACTACAAGTGAGGCAATGGCAAATGGATGATGATTGAATTGAACCAGAAAGTGCGGTTGTGATGATGTTCGATGATGAGGGAGAAGGGCTCTGACCTCAGGTTTGGATCTAATGGTCTCATTTCATTTTATGTTCCAAGGCGTATTTACCAAACACTTAACAACACTTTTATGGGAGTGGAATGAATCCATTCCCACACTCATATTCAAAACACCTCCTTAAATAGCAGGAATTACACCAAAACATGCTGTTAATTGTTAAGGACAAAGTTAATTCCAAAACTTACTAAGAAAATATCTACATCCACAGTGCCACAACAAGTTTTTTGATGATCAATAGTTTAAGATTTGAACTTGTATTCCATCCGTATCTTTGTACACGATTCTTAATGGGCATCATAAAAGAGCAATTTGTGTGCAATAATCTCCAAACAAAAATTGAAATGTAAACACTATAAGCACGTAATTACGTAAGTCATACATGAAATAGAAAGCTGAATCACACATTAGCAAAAGATGGAATGAACTGAAAGCATCTAGGAAGATTCTCATATGATCGCAAATCATAGATAGTGTTGAGAGTCTTTGACACGATTTTATATTGTACAACCTTTTTATCCAGTTGCATCACAAGGAAAGAATCTTTTCCTCTTTCTCCCAAAACAACACACAAAAGAATTCTCCAAATATTCAACTTTTTGGGATGTTGCTTTATAATGTCATCAAGATTAATGCTGTACTTGAGTGACCATTCAGAATATTCATTCCTCATCTCATAAATAGGAAAGAGAATCACTCTTACCAAGAAGAAACAAACAATCACCAGACTCAAGCAGCCTGCATTCGTCACGAACATTACTATATATAGTAAACGGGATTCGTAAGGCTGTTAAAACTGGATGCTCATTCTTGATATCTAACTTGAAAATATCCTGACAACTTATACAATAAATGGCATCATTCCAATAAACTCCGTCTCGGAACCAAAGTAAACTATTGCTGGGAAATTGATCTGCACAAAGACTCCAATTGCCCGTTTCTGAAGAGTAAGTGAGAATTTGAAAAGTATCATCCACTGTTTTACTATAAATAACTTTATAGTGAGGTGATTTAGTAGGATCAAAAGTCAATTTCAAACCTCCAGTAGTAGATTTGTAATTAAATGCCACATTATGGGGTTCCGGAATCAGCTTAAACATAGTAGTAATGGATGGATTGTATACATATAACTTTTCAGACAATGAACGACGTAAAAGCAAACCATTGCACGAATCGATTATATGAACATAATGATATACCTTTGGGCCAAAAGTCAAGTAATTGGTGGCGAGTCTGGGAATGCAGATATCCGCCAAAGGCACAAAATCATAACTGAATGACCCATATGGCCTTTTGAGAAAGAGACCAGAAATCGGGTCGAGGTTACGGCGAAAAGGGAGACTAATGTCTTTAATAAGAGATAGCCAGCGTTTGGATACAGATTTAAAGAAAACAAGTGAAAGAAGAGGTAACCTGATTAAGATTTCGGATAAAAGGTCGTCGTTGGAGATAACTAACTGCATGGAACTGTTTTCTGGATCTGCCATCAGTGGTGTGAAATTTAAGTTAAAACCCTAACAAAATTTTGTGTTACAGTAAAAGAAGCGAGCGTATGATGACTTTATAGTTTGTGGTTCTCGATATTACTAATATGGGTTATAAGTTTATTGACTCTAACCCAAATAATTATTGGGCTAACATCGTTTTGTTTTGATAGAAAAATGTACAGAAATAAGTACCTGTTATTTTTGATAAGCTTATAAGCAGAAAATGCGATCACGGGGAGGGGGCATTGGCGACTATGGTTTATAAGTTCGGTTTATATCAATTTCTCCTTTGGTTTACATGCATTCTCGTCTTTCTTCCTCTTTTTGGGACTTCTTGCATGTTTCGTCCAAGTGCATTAATCTCCTTAACGTTTTGGTGCAATTCTCGATAGGTAACTAAATTTGTTATTAAAAGTGACAAAAAATCTACACTTGGAGAAGCAAAATGAGGATACATATATAGACAGTGCGTTACAGGTTTAGTGGGGAGGGAGTCAGCTAATTGCTAACATTGCAAAGCAGATATTAGTCACGTTGTATCAGTGTCACATACGTTGTATCCTCAAGATACACTGGTTACGAAAAAAAGGTCTACAATATTGCAAAACAGATCTTTAGGTCAACCATGTCATACGAACATTGTGTTCAGATAGAGATCATTGTCGAGATCCGTTTTAGCTTCCAATTGTATGTGTCAATGGAGACCCACCAGTTAAGCCATGCTACAGCTTCATACAAGGCCTTGTTGATCTCAAGGCTGCAATTTGCCTTTGTACTGCTATCAAGGCTGCTAATGCTCTTGGAATGAATCTGAACGTGCCACTGCCTCTCAGTTTCCTCTTAATATTTGTGGCAAGAACATGCCCACGTACTTCCAATGTTCTTAAATCATTAACCACACGCCTATATATGTATTCTGCTGTTTAGGTTTGTGTTCGATTGTGAGAGAGATTGATTACTCTTTGATCTTCAATTGAGAGAGATCATTATAAATTACCAATTGGGAGAAATCATTTTAACTTTAGGTTCAAATCGATCGAAGAACCTCTGATTGATCAGTTACCAATGGGACAAACTCACAACTCCACAATGATATACAAATCATGAGATTTTTGCGATATAAATACATCATAAACGATGCAAGCGTACTAAAAACTGCCCGTTGCATCTATAACCACACTATTCCTATCGCCAAACATAACCATTTACTAATTACTATGTGGTTAAATGATTAGTACCTGCCTTCTGCTGGTATGATTTTTTGCTAGCATTATTACTGTGTATTCATTCTTTTTTTACAGATGCAAATCTTCGTTAAGACCCTTACCAGAAAGACAATCAGTTTGGAAGTTGAGAGCTGAGACACCACTGACAACGTTAAAGCCAAGGAAGGAATTCCTCCAGATCAGGAGAGGTCGATCTTTGCTGGTAAGCAGCTCGAGGACAGTCGTACTCCGGCCAATTATAACATCTAGAAGGAGTCAACGCACCACCTCGTTCTGAGGTTGACAGGAGGAATCCAAATCTTTGTCAAGACCCTTACTTGAAAGACAATTACTTTGGAAATTGAGAGCTCGGACACCATTGACAATGCGAAGGCTATGATCCAGGATAAGAAGGAATCCAGACTAGCAAAGGTTGACTTTCGCTGGAAAGCAGCATAATACGATTTATGCTCAGACTTAGAGAAATTATGCAGATCTTTATCAAGACTTTGACCGGAAAAACTATTACCCTTGAAGTTGAGAGCTCTGATGCAATTTAATGCCAAGGCGAAGATCCAAGAGAAGGAGGGATCCCACCGGACCAGCAGAGATTGAATGTTTTATGTGTTGCTCTTTGCAAGTGTTGACGAACATTGTGGTACTTGTTTTGATATATAACAATTCTGCTGTGTTTTTGTGAGCGTAATATTATGTGTTTAATGGGCTTTTATTTGGTTGTGTTTGAGCATATATAACAATGGCGGTTGTGCTCATATGATACGTGCATCATCCATAATCCCAAAATTAGTTACTAGTTCACTATTTACCGTAGACCTCGAAGTTGGTAAATCTCTACAATTTTGAAATCATAAAGTGTATTGATAAGCTAATTGACTTACACATAAGTTAATGAATGCACGAGCTCCTGTAAGTCATCAGCAAAAAATCCAATTTGATCAAGAAGAACATGGTAATGCGTAGGCCGTGTAGTCCCCTAGAAACAAATCAGATAGTTCCGTCACCTTATGTTCTATTTTGAGCACACAGATAAAAGCCATTGTTCTTCCGATGACAGACTCTATTGTCAATGATTGTTCCTGAAACAGATGATATAAAATATAAAAACTTCAGTTTTTGATGTTTTTAAAACACAACATTATCGATAATCAGATACTACCTGGTGGAACATTGGCATCGTAAATTTTGGATCTCATGTGTCATAAAAAAACTTGCACGCCTAAATGACACAATATATACTGTAGTATTTTAGATGATATAAAAATCAAATCAATAAGACAATAACGTTCCGGAATTGAGTGTTTGAACCTGTATGATTTGCTCAAGCTCTATATTCAGCTAGTTTATACACCCCATCTGAAACAAAAAACAAATAAATCAGATACGAGCTCCAAAAAAAAACAAAGATACTAAAACTGTATCATGACATGAAATCAAAACCTACGCATTGATCTTCAAAAGCAAGTTTGTAAGATATTGATCATTGTGTAACAATCCCAAAGTCCACCAGGCATCTTCGCTTCAATGGTCCTATTGTCATGCAGGAAGTTAAAAATCTGATTTATTTGTTTTTATACAACAATTTTCCCAAGTATTGAAAGATCAAGGAGGGCAAAACCTTAGATGTCAGAATTCTTACTTACACGAAGAATGCAAAGTAGAAACACTGGTGGGCCCGGAAGTGCGATTTTAATTGCTTCAAACATCATTTCAACACGAACAGGAGCAGAGAAGCGCACATACTGATAATTCTCTCGAATCACTGTGTATGGATCGTCAAGCAGCTGAAAGAATAACACAGGACTATTTAGTTAACCAGATCATGATATAATCTGTACGTATAGTATGAAAAGTGCATGGTTAAGAAACATATTGTGCAAACAAAGAGAGATTTGCAACATATTTATACC
This sequence comes from Glebionis coronaria, assembly GCA_025667525.1. Lineage (NCBI taxonomy): Eukaryota > Viridiplantae > Streptophyta > Magnoliopsida > Asterales > Asteraceae > Glebionis > Glebionis coronaria. The sequence continues at coordinate 742,621 of JANFOE010000072.1, forward strand.
TTTGATGGTTCTAAAACCCCGACCCTGAACTTCAGTAAAGGTAGTCCTGATTGTGATGCCCGTTGAATTTATAAGAGGATCAGCATTGTAGTTACTTTGAATCAATGTCTGAGACATCATAATGAAAAAATGAAGACAGGATGGGGATCAAATTGGGGAAAAGGTAGGTTTGACCGGACCAGAAAAGACCTGTTTGACTTGGTTTTTAAAATGACCATTTTGACCCGGTTTTCAAATTGGCCATTCTTAAAAACACTCATGCTTGCCATAGTTCAAAAGACCAAATGTTTTGACAAAAAACACAAGAACTATTCGCGTATCATCTCGAAAGCTACACATCTGCAACACTTAAAGAGATTAAACACTTAAAGAGATTAAACACTTAAAGAGATTAAACAACCAACGAATGACTATTCCTGTATCATCCCCCAAAACCCCATCAAAGACCCATGTTTGCCATGACTTCCATAGGGATAAGGTATGATGAGTTGGTTGGTAGTAAGTTGTAATCGATATACAGCAGAATATTCCATTTTCTTGTGGTTAGAGGAGACAAGCACACAATTCAGGCCATGGAAAAGGTGTGGAAAAAGAAGGAAAATGACTTAAGTGACCTGCATTACCTCCCATCGATAGCACATATATTAACAATCGTACTTCTATACTACTGCTATCAACAAAGTGTGTTTAGTATGTGTGTTTTTCAGCTATCTGCAAAAGCAAACAAACATTTGAAAGACCAAAACTTACACAACAGAAATATAAATCCGTTGTGGCTGCCAAGATGCAAGAGAGTAAGATCAGTAATCGCTAACCAACACCAATCAACATTGTATAGTGCAACCGTAATCGTATCATTAATTCATGTGTGGTTTACTTTGATCCGGGCATATCTTGATGACCGTGCAATAGCAATCAAATCAAATCTAATCTAATAAAGAAGCATGTGTATCGCTGTGAGGACTTTGGTTGAACTGGCTTTAGCTATTGATCTAAGCTCGATTTTGGCTCACTTTAAAAACATATAAATGTTTCAAAATTTTGAATAAACAAACGAGGCAAAAAAACGTACTTCACGCAAAAAAAGTAAAACAGTTGCAGACACCAATATGCCATTATAGACAAGAACAATTGGTCCAAAAGTACTCATTTCCTTTATTCAATTACATGACACCAGAGACACCAACGACTTAACCCTTCAGCAGCATTCCCTTTATAATATGTTCACACTTATCTTTCTCATAACATAAACTAAACTGAATAATAAAGAAAGACTGAAGTGATACCTACAGCTTGATCTCGACACCTTGCAATATAGGACCATCGTCGTTAATATATGATAGCATCTGTCTCATCAAGTAAAAGTAGTGTTTCCATATACGACCTCGTGGAGAGTGTATGTGCCTTCCCGTTAATCCCAACACCAATAGTATGCCCAGACAAGGGTTCATAAACTCCAATTCTAGACTCATGAAAATTATCATCATCCCTCAGTTCCATTACAACTTCACCGTTGTTCCTAAACCCCAATACCGTCCTGAACACTGACTTACCCTCAACCTTGACAGTATACATCTTGGTAAACGGTTTATCAGCATCATCTTTCCTTGTCCACACACCACAAACCGTCATGTCACCCTCTTTATAATATTCAAGTAAGCCAAGGGACCCATTCACATTCGCCACAGATAGATCTAGAGCTGTATGTACTAATCTCTCCGGAAGACTCACTTCACCAAACTTGTCACTCTTCAAATCAAAAGAAATAATAAAATTAGAGCAGAGTCGATTAATATAAAATATACCATCATAAGCATGGAAATAGATAACCCCATCTACAAAAACCTGATGTGCAAGATGACACGATTTAAAAGGCGCACCCGTATACACAGGTATCCAAATACGTGTACTTAGTGTAAAAACATCAACCTCCCACCTACTACTAGGTATGTCAGAAACACTAATCTTAACAAGCTTAGGGTCACTAGTATCAGGACAAACCCCAAAACCAACAATAGTATGCTTATTCACCACTTTAGGGATAACAAAAATACTGACAGATTTCCTAACGGTAGGATTCCATATAACAGCCATCTCAGTTTTCAAATCCACGTCTCCATATAAACAGTAAAAACATAACAACCCGTTAACCGAACTGAGTAAAAATGCGTCTCTAAATAAGTGAAGGGACTGTGGGACTGTTAATGAAAACTTTTGTTGGGGAAAAGTATTGTTATCAATAATGGAAGTGCAGGTTTTCCCAATATCCGAATCATACTCTACAAACAGACAGTGTTGAGGGTTTGTGTGATTGACGTGGTAGTTTCTTATGAAATCCGGGTTGTGAATAAAAGCCTTCCATTGCTTTGAAACAGAACGGGATTGAATTAATGATTTGACAGGAAGGCTTTTAATGATTTCGGATTGGATATCGAAAGGAATGTAATCAGACATCTCTTATCTTAAGGGTTTATAAAAAATCTATTAACAACACTCCACTAAGAAAATGATGACAATCAGTAGTGATGGCTTTGTTTAACTTTAGAATCCAAGATAGAATTGGATCGGACTGATCTGGTCATGGGCCAGTGTTTCAAAGATGGGATTTCAGCCCGATCTTTTTACTTTTTTGCAAGTGAAAAAAAAATTAAAAATGATTAAATTTTTTTTTAAAAGAATCTTTTATAATTTTTTAACATTAAATTCTCAAATAACATTGACCAAAAAATTTTCATTAAAATTGATCGAAATTTTTTCACTAAATCTTTACATGAAATTGACCGGAAATTTATCGTTAAAAATATGCAAGTAATATTTTTTGACATAAATTTTATAAAACTGTTTTGGCAAAATTTTACAAATATTTTCTTAACTCAAATTATATTTTAGAAAAAGAAATTTAATATTTTTTACGTGATATTTTTTCAAATGTTCAAGAATATTTTGGAATTTTTAAAATTATTATAAAATACTAAAATTTATTTTGTGTTTTGTCAAAAAAAATATGTAAATGTTTTAATTACAAACGAAAACTTTAAAAAAAAAACAAAAGTTTAAACAAATTTATGTAAAATTAAACAAAAAAAAATTGGTCAAGTTTATGCTCAAAATTTGGCAAACATTTTTTTTATATAAAAAAGCGGTTAAATTTTTTTATGACTATTATTTGGATATATTAGATGTTTTATACTGTAACACTTTTGTACTGTATCTTAATGATTTTTAAAATATTCAAATGTATAAAAAAACAAATTGGCGGGGGAAAGTATTGTTATCAACAATGGAAGTAGGCTTTGAAACTATCTCACTCGTATCGTATAAGTAGATGATGTTGCGGGTTAGTGTGATTGACATGGTAGTTTTTTATGAATTTCGGGTAGTCGATGAAAGACTCCCTTTGTTTTCATACGCGTCGAAATTGAATTAGTGATTTGACATGAAGCATTTTAATGATTTATGATTGGATCTCGAAAGGTATGTTATCAGACTGAATAGTTGTGTGAGTTTATTTTAATATATGAGGACTTTTACATTTTTAATTTAACAAGTTTTAGGTGCCACTTAGTCGGGGATATTGGTGAATATTGGGGTATTCAAAATATTTATATTTTAATTTCCTCAAATATATACCAACGAAAAAATTAAAATTCCACGAATTACCAAAATAAAAAATATTTATTATTCTTCTGGTTTATCTATTAAACTAAAATAATGTATTAAAATTATAATGAAATGGCATACCTTGTTGGATGAACCCTAAAATGTTGGTGGAAGAAAAAGAGGGTAACACTCATAAATCATCATCCTAAATCTATTCCTTGTGCTTTTTGTAAAAAGATAATGTGTTTATGGGCTTAGTTTCTTCTTTGTTTTGTTGGGTCGACATTACATGACCCTTATTTTAGTAAACTAATACGAATAGTCCACAAAGGTTTGTTTTTGTGGGACATTAAAAAGCTAGCTTATTTTAAAATTAAAGATAAATAAGATCAAAGTTTTTTTGTTGTTGTTCTATTTGATGATGTTTTTAGCTTATACTAGACTATTTTCACTTTTTATGATTAATAAAGAAATACGACTGAACAATTGTGCGAGTTTATTTAAATATATCAACACGTTTAGTTTATTAATTAAAAAAGTATTAGTGGTTGGTCAAATTTTTTCGAGTGACTGAAGACTATGGTAACTCGATGCAACCAAATATTTTGTTTTTCCATAAAAACAAAAGAATATCTATAATTTTCAAATTTTTAGTGATTTTTGTAAAAAAAACACTAACTTTGATCACGCAAAAGTTCAATAGACGTAAGTCGTACAAAAAGTTTTGAATCAAATCAATTTAAAATGATTTTATACAACCCATTAAATCACCTTGTATTTTATTAATAAAAGATAAGACACATGTCAAAATGTTAATCGAGTCGCATAATTCGAGTGGATGGTTGTTAGGTTGGCCAGTGCCTTTTGACGCCAGACCCACCACGGCTAACCACTCGCGACCTCACACCAAAAGTAAGTTACCTTTAAAATAATGAAAAAATCATACGTAAAAAGTTAAGTTACCTTGAATTGTTAGAAGTTAAATCATTCTCTATTTTCATTTCGAGTAAAAATCTTGCATAAAAGTGAAAATCATGCTTCACTTTTCTGGTTGGTCGAATGATTTTTTGACAGCTGGCGACTATTGTAATTTGATGCAAAAAAAATATTTTTCTTCTCCATAAAAAAATCTATCTTAAAAAAGAAATTTTATGATTTTAGAAAAAACAGAAATTTTGGTCACGCAAAACTACAATAGACGTTAGTTGTATAAAAAAAATTAAATAAAATTAATTTAGAAGAATTTAATACAACCAACTAAGGCACAAAACTGTTGTATTTTATTAAGAGAAGATAAAACACATGTCCAATGTTAAACGAGTCGAACAATTCTATTATCTGAATTGATCTTTCTCCTAGAATTTGCATAATGACTCCATTAGACCATTATGCATTATATTTTAAAAACCCGATTAGACTTGTCACATTTGAAGTGATCTGGGTCAACTCAAATCTCGATACCTGACTTGTCAGATTGTATGTATTATCGATATAATTTTGTCATATTATATTTTTTTAATGATTTTTACCGCTCAATATATGAAATATTTCTTGATTTATTATATATGTTTTTTTTCATCGTTGAAATGTTTTATTCTTTTGTGAAGAATATCAAGTCGATTCGTTGAACGGGTAGTTCGGTGATCCAACCACTCGACTAGGTCGGTTATAAACTCGTTTTTTAAAACAATGATCTCAATTTAGTTACAAGTACTAAATGACTATAAAAATTTTGATCAATTTTAAAAATAAAATTGTTTGAATGAAACGTACAAAACATTATGACCCAGTTTGCTTGCTTTAGGGGCATTTAGTTGGGGGAAATTGTGGGATATTTATTGCATTTATACTTTAATTTTTCTAAATATTATGTTTGGCAACAAACGAAGGAAGTAAATGTATTTCGAATTGCTAGAAAGAGAGAAATTAAAATTACTCCAAAAAGTAAAGAATTTTTATTTACTTGAAAATTAATTTTTATAAACTTTTTTCTAGTCTTTTTTTATTTGGGTTTTTATTCGTTTAAATTAAAAATTTATAAAATTAAAAAAAGGTATATAATTTTTTATTAGGTTTTACTCCATTAGATAAAAATAATAATTTTAATAAAAAGATATATAAAATTTATATAAACTTTTTTTGAAATTTAATTAAAAAAGTGAAAATTTTGCTTTTTAATCATTTAAATAGAGAATTTATAAATTTCAAAAATAATTATAAAAAGTAATTATTGGATTTTACTTGCTTACATAAAAAAAATAAAGATTGTATAAAAAATTATAAATTTTATATAATTTTTTTAAAAATTTATAAAAAAGTAAAAATTTTAAATTTTACTCATCTAAATAGAAAATTTAAAAACCAAGTCAAACGGGTCTTTTCTGGTTGGGTCAATCCTACCCTTTTTCCCAATTTGATTCCCCATCCTTTAACCATTTTGCCATTCCATTATGATGTCTCAGTTTCAACCATGAGTCTTTATATTCTGTTTAGTTCATGTTACTAGAAAGATAAGTGGGAGCACATCTTTGTTGTGCTGCAACTTAGCAGCTTGTTGAAGCAAGGTCTTGTATCGTCTTAGATGTTTGATGGAATTTTTAAATGATACAAGAATATTGTTATCGTGTTCTCTTTAAAACTACTGTTCTTGTAAATGATGGCAAACATGGGCTCTTATTGAATTTATATGAACAGTCATTTAGAAAACCACGTTTGAATGGTCATTTTAAAAACCGAGTTAAACGGGTCTTCTCAGGTCTGATCAATCCTACATTTTCCCCATTTTGGTCCCCCATCCTTTCTTCCTTTCCCCTGCCATTTTATGATGTCTCAGTTTCAACTATTCCTTTCTTAAAGTGCACTAGTTAGCAATATCATTATCTGTATAATTTCTTTTATTAATCTTATATTCCTTGTCCATGTATATATTTTTGCAGAACCTTCGGTTTATAATGATCCAAATTTTTTATCAAGTTTGTTTGTCACCTAACTAAGATCAAGTGGCAAACTTGCAGGTTGAAGACTTATAGCGTGTAAAGGAATTCATTAGTTCTCTTGATCAGGACTCCATGTACAAGATTTTGTATGTACTAATGTAAGGAACGCGATATCTTCAAAATTCTATCATATTTAGCTTTTAAGCTTGAACGAATGTCAAACAATGGACCTTTCCTTCTAAGCATTGGTTTCCGAATGAACTTGAGTGGAAAATAAGTGAGTTTGTTGTGTAAGAACGATAACCTAATCATTAGTCATATTAGAACAACAAGGCCTTACTTATAGCCATCTATGTTGTTCAGCTGTCATCAAGTCGAAACTGGGCAAGATCCATTGATATATCAGTTTTCAGAGTCATCTTGGTGCTTTATCCAAGCTGCTTCAAACTACTGCCAAATGGTTTACATGTTGGTCTAGTTTCACCTTGAGCTCTCTACACCAATTGACGTCTATGGGACAAGTCACAACATGATTGCTACCACACTACAAAAATTTGGACATTTCCTTACTAATATTTTTTCAGTATAAAAGACACCATTTCATCATAAAACTTTTACCTACTAAATTCTCTAAATAAGAGTGGGTAAAGATACAATGCCTACTAAAATAAGAGTAAGGAAAAGTTTTAACCCTTATAGTGACTCAAAAATTAGTAAGCATACACCTTTATTGCTCCCCCCCCCCCCCCTTTTGCTTACTCTTTTACTTTTTTTATCAACTCCTACTCAAAGAATAAGAGTCAGCAAAAGGGGGGGAGCACTAAAAGTCTATCCTTACTCATTTTTGAGTCACCAAAAGGGTCAAAACTTTTCCTTACTCTTACTTTTAGTAGGCATTGTATGTTTACCTACTCTTATTTAGAGACTTTAGTAGGTAAAAGTTTTATGATGAAATAGTGTTTTTTATACTAAAAAAATATTAGTAATAGTAAATGTCCAAAATTTTGTAGTGCCAGTTTACTTTGCATCCACAAGGCTTTCAACTTTCAAGTATGCAACAATCCTATCATTCATTCAGCAGCAGGTGGTAATTTTGTCCGTGATTTGGTGCTCGTTGATATCAATCTTGTACTCCTTGGTGTTGATGTAAATGGAGGCAAATCATTCCTTTTTTTACAGATAGGAACCAGTAATTTGCTTTTTTTTGAAGATGTTAACAACTCCAAACATCAGGACAATGTATAAAGCCTATTCATTGAAGGATTATGTGTAAAAGAATTGAAACATTTGATCATGTTACAACTATTTGATGTTAATAATAAACTTCTGTTGCGATAAAGCATGGTCTTTGATGGTTTTATTAGATGTTTGATGGGGTTTTAGGTTGATACAGGAATACTAATTCATCATCTTTATACAGTTGAAGTGAAACCGAATTTCCTGCCAATAAGTGGAACTGTCTTGCAACAACTTCTTGCATGGGCCCGACACTAAATGTTGACTAACCCTACAAAATTGAAAAAACAACCAAGTGGAAACAGTTTAAGCTGTGTAAATGTTGAGGTTTTGACTGTTTGATTTGGCAAAACTCAGCCTTGGTACTGTTTATGTAGGTCACAATACATGCCAATTATGCACACAATCAACCAGATAGTCAAATAAATCGTTTATTTCGTGTATCATTGTTAAAGCCCAAAGCTTTCAAAAGCAATTCGGTTTCTCCAGGAGTGAGTAGACTTCGTCCCTGATGCATGTCTCAACTCCTCGTTTCAGGAGTGAGTGGACTTCGTCCCTGATTCATGTCTCAACTCCTCGTTTGTGAACCGAGTTTTCCACCACTTGAAAGTTTTCAACTCCTGATTGCTAACCAAGTGCCAACTTTTCATCATTTCCACCACGAAAATCACAAGCTGAATGGGCAACCATATCTTGTTCGATAAAGATATTGTATACAAACCTCTCCTACGGCAAGTGGCAATATGGGCAAGACAGGTATCGGGTGAACACTGGTACACTTTTTGGTAGGGATGGAGTCAAACAAAAATTGATAGGTATGAAGACTCTGGTACAGTTGAGGTATGCTTTTCAACTAACAGATTTAGTTGCATCAATGCATTTGTAGATCGCTTCGCTCGGTTATTCTAATCTAGAAGAAGAGTGATAGCAACTTGCCTTCTTTGAAGGCTGTGTTTAAGTGTGATTCCATGGTCTTTATAACTCTGAAGCGTCTAGAAAGAAAGGCTGCTGACCTTAAGTAGCATAATAGTTATGATGGTTTATATAGTTCATAACAATTATTTAAAACCCTAATATGGATCAAACAACGCATAGCGGAAGCAATTAACAAGATCATTAATTTAACACTTTTATATTAATCAAGATCAGGGTTACATACCTTTATCCTAGCAAGATCCACAAGACGACGGAACGAACGGCAACTAGGGTTTATCACGAACACCACCAAGAATATAATATAAAGGAAGATTATATCACGCTCTTGTACACACGTAATACGGTGAGTTAACCGCGAGTCTAGCACGAACAAACCGAGCTTCAACGCTTATGGAATATCTACCCAACAACCCTAGAGAGGGGCTAGGACTAGATAAATAGACAAGATCGAAAACCAAACGAAACCCTAATTGGGGTTGGGGGTGGCCGACGATCAACAAAGAAAAAGAAAGAGAGGGATGAAAAATTATGAGGCTAGGGGTTTGTTTATATAGGCTTGGCAAACTTGCTTTCTAAGTAATAACAAATTAGGAAACCAATGTTCCCCTTTGCCCCCTCTTCTTGCCACCGAACAACATACACCCCAAGGGGGTGTTTGTGTAATTTTTCCTTCTTCTTTTTAGCTTCTATTTAATTCCATAACGGTCATTATAACTTAACTTTTATTTATCAACGATCGTTAGTTAAGCTTTGGTTTGATTTAATAAATATATATATAATATATTTAATAAATAAATTAACCCCTTACGTTATGTGTGCAATCCCGTGATCCCGAGTTCGATCCTATCTCACGACTATTAATTTTAAGTCCATAAACTTTCAGCTCCCACTTGGACAAAATTCTAATATTGTGATCACATTGACTAGCGTCTAGTTACACTAGCAATGTCACTAGTACAAACCGAGTAAGGTCTCCTGGACAAGAACCTTTTAATGATTATATCATTATTATTATCCTTTCATTTCAAATACATTGTTAATAAGGATATGGATCTCATTCATTCCTTCATTAACCATTCTGTTTCTTGTTTACGGATATAGCAAGATTACCAAAACACATTTGGGTGTGGCCACACAAACATCTTACTACTCTCCCGAGGGGCCCAGCTGTATTTATACTTCAAAATAAATTTTGAAGGAAACAAATCCCATTTTGACTACAAGCAAAACACATGAACTTTGCAACACTTCTGAAAATAACCCTTATAACTACTAGTTACGTTTAGCGTTAGGTTATCTTACAGAAATGCACTACATTCAATGCAGTTTTCTGGCATCTTAGGTCTAAGGATACTATTTATGATTTACTTAATGACAAAGATCCATAAAGTAAAATCATATAGTTGGGATAAGTCCAATATTTGATCCATCAAATATCATCCAAAATTGACCAATATACTTTCAAGTATACTCTGTCACTATTTTGAATTGTCTTAGTTTAATAATATTCCCATATTATTAATCAACAACGGACATTTAGAAACATCATAATACTCATGGATTAAAACATGTAAAATAGGATACAAAATCAAACAACAGAAAAATAAACGAAATCCAATCTTTATGTCATCAATTCAATAATGTCTTACATCCTTTATCCAAATACTAATCAACAGATTTATTGCATGAATTCGCTAGCTAGTTGCAGCCCAATTGCCTTGGCATGCTTAACTACCTTTGGCCTAGATAAAGCCTTAGTAAAAGGATCAGCTACGTTATCATCTGTGTGAACTTTTATTAATTTTATTTCTCGAGCTTCCACTTGTTCTCGAACGTAGTGATATCTACGTTTAAAGTGTCTGGCGCCTTTCATAACTCTAGGATCATTGGCGAATATTATTGCAGCAGAATTGTCACAATATATATCAATAGGTTCTTTAATTGAAGGCATCACTCCAAGATCTCCAATAAACTTCCTAATCCAAACAGCTTCAATTGCAGCTTCTGAAGCGGCCATGTACTCAGATTGAGTCGCATGCATAGCAATGGTTTTCTGCTTACTGCTCTTCCAGTCAACTGCTCCTCCATTGATGACAAACACGTAACCCGTCTGAGACTTCGTATCGTCTTTATCACATTGCCAGGACGCATCACAGAACCCTGTTACATTCAGTTCTGTGTCTGGTTTACCCTCGAATACCAAAAACATATCTTTTGTGCTCCTTAAATACTTTAGAATATGCTTAACAGCAGTCCAGTGGAACTTTCCTGGATTCTGTTGGTATCTACTGACCAAGTTCTGAGCAAACGCCACATCAGGCCTTGTGCATCTTACATCATACATAATAGATCCTACTACCGAAGCATAAGGCACATTCTTCATGTAAGCCACCTCTTCAGGTGATTATGCATCTTTCTCATGACTTAACTCATGCTTAACCTCCATTGGTAAAAAACCTTTCTTAGAGTTATGCATGTTATACTTCTTCAATATCTTATCAATATAAGCATCTTGGCTAAGACCAATTAACCGTCTACTCCTATCCCGATAGATTTTAATTCCCAGAATATATGCAGCATCTCCCAAATCTTTCATAGAAAAACATTTACCAAGATAATCCTTAACTTACTTAAGTCTTGGAATGTTACTTACCATGATCAATATGTCATTGACATATAGAATTAGGAACACTACATTACTCCCACTAGCTTTGCGATATACACATGGCTCATCACGATTTTGAATAAATCCGAACTTTTTGATTTCTTCATCAAATCGTTTATTCCATTGACGTGATGCTTGCTTCAAACCATAAATAGATCTTTGAAGTTTGCACACGCGCTTTGGATATTTAGGATCAACGTACCCTTCCGGTTGTTGCATATAGATGTCTTCATCTAAGCGACCGTTCAAGAAGGCAGTTTTAACATCCATTTGCCATATTTCATAGTCATAGTATGCTGCTATAGCTATGAGAATCCTAATAGCTCGTAAGTCTGCTACAAGAGAAAATGTCTCCTCGTAGTCTATGCCGAAAGTTTGAGTAAAACCTTTAGCTACTAAACGTGCTTTATAGGATTGTACATCCCCATCCATGTCGGTTTTCTTCTTATAGATCCACCTATTTTTCACTACTTTAGCATTTTTAGGTGCGTCTACAAGAATCCAAACATCATTGATTTCCATGGATTTCATTTCCTCATTCATCGTAACTATCCATTTTGATTTTTCTGGATCAGACATTGTGGATCGATAGTTAGCAGGTTCACCAAGATCCCCTACTTCCTCCTCATCATCCTCTATGTAAAGACATAGTTTGTCTGGCGCACGTATGGTCCTTTGAGACCTACGTGGAGGAATTAATTCCGATGGAACTCCTAGACTTTCTGGTTCTACAGGAATTTCTTCGCTAGTATTTTCAGAAGGCAATGTATCTTCTTGAATTTCTTCAAGATCATAATTTCTCCCACTGAATTCTTGATTTACAAGATCATTTTCAAGGAAGTCTCCATACCGAGCCACAACTATCTTGTTCTCAGTCGGATAATAAAAGTAGTAACCCATAGTTTCCTTAGGGTAACCTACAAAGATACATTTTACTGAGCGTTGTTGGAGTTTATCTCCAGAGTCACGTTTCACATACGCCTCACAACCCCAGACTTTCAAATAAGACAAATATGGCTTCTTGCCATGCCATAGTTCATATGGTGTCTTATCAACCTTCTTTGTGGTAACCATATTCAGAATACGAACAGCAGATTCAAGAGCATAATCCCAAAAAGATAATGGTAAAGTTGTAAGATTAAACATAGATCGCACCATATCTAATAATGTACGATTTCTCCTTTCAAATACACCATTTTGTTGTGGAGTATACGGAGAAGTAAGTTTTTGAACAATTCCATTCTCACTTAAATAATCTTTAAACTCTTGACTTAAATATTCACCACCACGGTCAGAACGAAGAGCTTTAATCTTCTTTCCTAGTTGTAACTCTACTTCTGGTTTAAACGTTTTGAATGTTTCAAATACCTCATGTTTATGCTTAAGTAAATAAACATAACCATAACGGCTATAATCATCGGTAAACGTCAAGAAGTAGCTAGTACCTTTCCTTGACACATGTCTAAGTGGTCCACACACATCAGTATGTATCAAACCAAGTAGTTCAGTAGCCCTTTCAATATTGCTATTAAAAGGTTTCTTAGTCATCTTTCCAGAGATACAAGATTCACATTTATCAAATGATTCATCATTGATACTTTCCAAAAGCCCATCACGTTGCAGCTTTTGTATGCGAGTCATCCCAATATGGGCAAGCCTACAATGCCAAAGATAAGAAGAGTTCTTGTCTAACTTACTCTTCTTATTCATGCTAAAAACAGAATTATTTTTCCTCTTGGAATTTTTATCATGCATGTTAATTTCAAAAACACCATTCACATAAATTGCATCAAAATAGAATAAACCATCTTTGAAAACACAAATTCTATTATCAATCGTCTGATTAAATCCAAGATCCAACATACAAGAAAAGGAAATAACACCCCTAACAATTGTAGGTGCATAATGACAATTATTTAAAAACAGTACTAAACCCGAAGGTAAAACTAATTTAAATATTCCTATAGCTTCAACTGCTGCTTGTGCGCCATTGCCCACTTGAAGAAATTGTTGCCCATAAGTAATCCTCCTCTTCAACTCAAATCCCTGCAGGGTATTACAAATATTAATACCACATCCCGTATCATATACCGAGGAGTTTGATTTGTATGAAAGTTTAAATAACTCTATCATAAATAAGTTACCTGAAGATGATGCTGCAGCAACTTGCTCAGCCTTCTTCTTATGTTCTGCCATTTCATGGAGATAGAGAGAGCAATTCCTCTTCCAGTGTCCAGTCATCTTGCAGTAGTGACAAGTCTCATCTTTCTGAGATTTCTTAGCAAAGTTCTGCTTCGGCTTTGATGTAGTCGCAACTTGCTTGCTCTTATCAGCCTTGCCTTTGCCTTTCTGCTTCTTATTCACTTGCGGTTTAGGTTTAGTCACTCTACCCTTTTGTACATAAAGTACTTGAGGCGTAGCAGTGGATGCCTTATCTTTCAAACCCTTCTCGAAGTCAATGAGCATTGCATGCAAATCATTAACTCTTCCTCGTGCAATGCATATTATAGTTACGAACAAAATCATTGAAGTCCTTATTAAGGGACCTATTGATCAAGTTAATAGCCATTGCATGATCAAAGGGTTGTCCTAGTGCGATGAGCTGTTCTATATAACCCCTCATCTCCATATAATGAGCACTTACGGACTTTCCAGGAGCTTGCTTGCAACTATGTAGAGCATCAACCAGATCATAGATCTCTACAACTTTCGGTGTTTCATACACAGCCTTGAGTTCCTCAAGCATTGACTGAGGTGGATATAGCTCATACTTCCTTTGAAGTGCTGGAGCCATTCTCCCTAACATTACAGCAGCCACCTCATGGTGCTTCTTAACGTTAGCAGCGTGTTGAAGCCTTTCCGCATCCCATGCTCCTTCAGCAAGATCTTCCGGAAAAGGAGTTTCCAAGATATTGATAGTACCCGCTGCTCTCAGAACAATTCTTAGTGAGCGGTACCAGTCATTGAAATTAGGGCCAGTAAGTTCAGGCCGTTCAAAGAAAGCTTTGAAAGCCGAGCTTATTGTCAGATTGCTTTCGGGTTGAGCCATTTCTACAGAAATAAGTTCAAACATTAGTATTTTTGATAATACAATTTCAAGAAAATAAATTTACCCCAGTAATAAAACCATAGTATTTTCCTTGAAAACTAGAATCCATATTGACATAGATTTATCACATTAGTTGATCTGCTAGTGACAAATGTATTCAACACAGTAACTTGTCGAACAATAATTGACAAACAAATTTGCAATTTCTAGATATGTTAGGGATTTACATTGCCAAAATCATTTGCATTGTAAACATGTTTATCCCTACTTTATGCCTTAAGTTTCCAGTTCTCACTGAGTAACTCAATTAAGTCGACTAATCTAAAGAACGTAAAACCTTCATGTGCAATCTTATTCAGTCATGAAGTTTTCTCTCCATTACAACATCGTCCGATATCTTATATGACGACAATTGTAACTTCAAGTGTTCGTCAATTAGAGGGCATATGACTTAAATTTTAGGGTATAGATTTTGGTGTCAAAATCATGTATGGAGAAGCATGCATACATCTCCATAACATAAGTTTAATAAAAACGTTTAGTAAACCTTTGGTGAGACTAAAAGTTCATCATATACTAGCAAGTTGAGGTATTGGTTAAACCAGTTAAAGATTTTACACACAACTAAATTCACACCGTACTTTTTCTAGAACTTAGTTATAGCACAAAGCAATAACCTTATTCATTGTGTTTCGGATGTGAATTAATGTAGTTAAATCAACCTTAAAGAA
The DNA here is from genome assembly GCA_025667525.1 of Glebionis coronaria. Lineage (NCBI taxonomy): Eukaryota > Viridiplantae > Streptophyta > Magnoliopsida > Asterales > Asteraceae > Glebionis > Glebionis coronaria. The sequence goes on from JANFOE010000072.1 coordinate 757,774, forward strand.
TTATACCAATAACAACCGTAGGTAATTCCAATTTTGACGCAGAGGCGAGCCGGGAATTTGGTCAGCGCTGAAGCATAACACCTCCTTCCTTAACCGGGTACATGACCAGCGGTGCGTTATACCCACTTTATAGTTTGTCAAAATATAGTAGGCCGTTAAGTTGCTATTGCAATTCTAATCAACGCAAATCCTATGTAATTTACATCTCAAAACAATTCATCAATTTTGATAAGATTTAGTCCATATTTTTTTTCTTGGAAAAGAAAATTACCCTTGTTTACAACATACAATATAAAACGCATGAAAACAAGTAGTACAAAAAAAAACTAAATCAAATAGCCACATGCATAACAATTTATTCAAAGAATATCAAATCTAGGGTTTTTATAAACATAAAAAGTCTTCCCTAATTTTAAAACTTTGAATCAAATAAAGCAAATAGCAATCAAAATTATATGATCCGTAAGAAACATGCATGTTTATTACGGATCTCCCACATTCTCTTAACAATTAAAAAACTACGGATCGTAACCACACATGACATAACAATTAACTCATGTAAAACATCTAAAGTCAATTACCATGTAATTTTAGGGTTTATAAAAATTTTTTTATAAAAAATTCGGCAATAGCCGATTTTTAAAAAACAATAAAAAACCGAAAACCTAATTTTTATAAAACCTAAAAAACAACATGTAATTTTTAACACAAATCAATATTAGTTAAAAAACTTTAGATCTTGATAATTATAATCATGTTAAAACGGCTCTCTGATACCACTGATGGTTTATATAGTTCATAACAATTATTTAAAACCCTAATATGGATCAAAGAACGCATAGCGGAAGCAATTAACAAAATCATTAATTTAACACAATTATATTAATCAAGATTAGGGTTACATACCTTTATCCTAGCAAGATCCACAAGACGACGGAACGAACGGCAACTAGGGTTTATCACGAACACCACCAAGAATATAATCTAAAGGAAGATTATATCACGCTCTTGTACACACGTAATATGGCGAGTTAACCGTGAGTCTAGCACGAACAAACCGAGCTTCAACGCTTATGGAATATCTACCCAACAACCCTAGAGAGGGGCTAGGACTAGATAAATTGACAAGATCGAAAACCAAACGAAACCCTAATTGGGGTTGGGGGTGGCCGGCGATCAACAAAGAAAAAGAGAGAGCGGGATGAAAAATTATGAGGCTAGGGGTTTGTTTATATAGGCTTGGCAAACTTGCTTTCTAAGTAATAACAAATTAGGAAACCAATGTTCCCCTTTGCCCCCTCTTCTTGCCGCCGAACAACATACACCCCAAGGGGGTGTTTGTGTAATTTTTCCTTCTTCTTTTTAGCTTCTATTTAATTCCATAACGGTCGTTATAACTTAACTTTTATTTATCAACGATCGTTAGTTAAGCTTTGGTTTGATTTAATAAATATATATAAAATATATTTAATAAATAAATTAACCCTTTACGTTATGTGTGCAATCCCGTGATCTCGAGTTCGATCGTATCTCACGACTGTTAATTTTAAGTCCATAAACTTTCAAGTTACACAATAGTAGCAGTTTTCTACCTTGTAATTGTACCCAAACAAGCCAAATTGGTAATCCTTAAGAACAGAACGGGTTAAGACATAAGAGTGGTCTGAAGTGTATTAAACTGTCTATAACGTCTTAAATTGCCTTATTAAGAAAAATATACATTAATTATAAGGGACCAACAAAGTCGATAAGAAAAGGCTGCATAGGCCAGTGTTTTTGGAGAATGTTGAGCGTGAAAATCAGGCTCTTTTGGTAAGTTGTTCAGCAATTACACTTTTTCCACACCATCTACTGATATACATTGATCATATGTTCATTTTGTTGATCCTTATATAAACCGATGGATTTGGACTTGTAGAAAAAAACATATGTTTTGACGCCTTACCATATCTGCCCATTGTGCCTCATATAATAACCGAGATGCAGATATTGATAATGTTCCGTTTTCTGATATATTCACTAATAACCAAGCTGCTGCTAATCGACCCTTCCTACTTATAGAGCTTTCTTATAAAGTCAAAGGTTAGGATAAAAATAAGTCAACACCTCGCCAGGCTAGTAATCCTGAAGAAATAGATTCCAAGCCTGTAACCCCGGTAGCTGCATCCGACCTAGTCGCAGAATCCAATCCAAAGTCGACCTCTGAAAACCTCGAATGTGGGATTAGTATGGGACCCACTGCATCATCATCATCATCATCATCAAATACTAATAGAAAGTTGGAGGATGAGAAGCCGTTGACCCAAAGATCAGCATTGGAAGATAACATTATGTGTTGCTTAGAGTGTTCAAAAAGGACACTTCTGATTGGAGATGATGAAATGGGGGCCATATCTCCACCTACCGGCCCGGAGTCGAAGGAAATGACCGGTTGTTTAAACTCGAGGGGTGGGTCCACTACGAGTAACAACAAAGATCAGAAAGAGGACAAGGCTCACTTAGGGGCGGGAAGTGCAGAAAGTGATTATAAAGAACTAGAAAAAAGGTACTGTAAATGGTTATAACTATCAAGTCTTCGTTATTTTCAGGTGAGTTAAAACAATGTTATAAGCATTTTTGTCCTCCTATAACGCCCTACGGCTCTTATATGGTATTTAAAACGGTCTCAAACACCTAATATACATTCGAAAAGAAAAGGTGAACCCATAATTTTGGGAGGGAAGTAGTATTATTTTAAGAATAAAATTGATTAGAGATGTAAATTTTATTTGTTTTGAAATGACTTTGAACACCCTTTTTTGTTTTCACTATAATAAACTCCAAAACAATGTTTTGAAACCCGGGTTTCAAATCGACCCGGTCGAGTCACCAGGTCCGGTTCAACTCGGGTCGACCTGGGTTAACCCGATTTTCTAAAAAAAAAAAAATTTTTTAATATTTTTAATAATTAACAAAAATTATATATAAAAACCATAAAAATCCCCGTATATTGAAGATATTAATTGTTTACCAACGAATATAATATGTAAAAATAAAATTTCATCGCAAATACGTAAAATTTACATATTTTTTTTTCAAAAAAACCCGAAAAAATCGAAACCCGGCTGGGTCTCGAGAACCGGGTTGACCCGGGTCACCTCAAACCCGGCGGGTCGAGCCGGGTTTCAAAAATGTTAAACCCGGGTCAATATGACCCATTTTTTCGACCGGAACCGGGTCAACCGGTTGACCCGGCCGGGTTTACTCGGGTTTCAAAACATTGCTCCAAAATAAATTTCATTCTTAAACTGGACACTCCAGTCGAGATAGAAACATATACATAAAATTTGTGGTGTTTTGCACGTGATATTTGAAAACCCCAACACAATAACCCAAATTATATAAATGTACAACATAAAAATTGGGTAACCACATATTGAATTCAATCACAATTTAGGCCCAAACTGCTATGGTATCAAGTATGAAATCAAAGCAAGGCCCAATACAAAGATTAGGGTTTTACATATATAGCCGCCTGCCTGCCTCTTCGGCTTCATAAAACAGTATTTCATTATTTTGTGGTTCATAGTTATTGGCTGGTAATAACATTATCACTGAGTGGATGTCAAAGGTATAACTTCATATAAAATCATGTGATCGATGTAAATTTAATTTCTTACGATGCTCTAAGTTATTATAGAAATTAATAGTTATAACCGGCAGTAAGGTCCTCAAACACTAGAACTGATTACTTGACATGAAATCACAATACTACTTTTCTCATTATAATTAAAACTCGCGTTCGAATACCTCCTAATAGTCAGTTTATTGGAGATATAGAGTTTTATTGGTGTTAATTATTCAAAGCTTATATTTTCGTAAGTTATACTTCATTTTAGTTTAGAATCAATGGCTTTTGAAATGACAATTTACAATAGTATGTCAAACAAGGAATAGTAATGATGAAAAATGTTGATTTAAATCTAACATAATTAAATTTCTAGAAAAAAACCTGTGCGTGCACGGGTATTATAACTAGTAAAGACTAAAACAAAACATATTGTGCGTGAAGAAGTTGTCAGCTACTAGACAAACAATAAAAACGATTGATATAATCACTCTTACCAAAATCTAACACAATATTAGACACTCTTTTATATATGCTTGTCGTTACACGACTCACACCATAATTATTTATGATTCATGGTTAAAAACTAACTTCCCATTGCATATTAATCTAGCATGACGTTGTTTCTTTTTTTGAGCAAAGCTAGCATGAAGTTTTTTTTGAACTAATCTAACATGAGGTTAACTAGCACTAAAATTAGATATTTGCAAGATATTTACGAAAATGAATGTCAAAAAATATCTCGTGTACTTTTAGTACGATGTTCTTAATTAACTACTTATTTAAAAAAGCAAGTATACCTCTAGTAGATATTTTAATGATAGGTTATTATATAAATGGTTCCATGTATGGTGCGTTATGATATCACAATTTATTAATGTATAGAGTGTGACCTTTTAATAGCGAAAGGTCAAATAATGAAATGTACAATATTAAAGGCATGTTTGTTTAATAGGTTTTCATGAGTTTAGGGTTAAACGAAAATAAAATCCGATGTTTGATATCATCTATGGATGTCACATCATGAGACTTGTAGCCAAATTTTAGATCCCAGTATATTAGCCGGCTTTTGAGTATGTGCCTAGTTTTTTATATTTTGAAAATTTTGAACCACATATTTTAGTCAATAATACACGTATATTTTTTAATAAAATTATAACATTACAAAAACTTCCATGCATGCATCAAATGAAAGTCTAATTAGAAAATAGTTAGTTTCATTTAGTATTTTTTTTTCCTTTAACCATTTACATAACTTTATTTGTCATAATATATATATTATATAGTATGGCAAAAGTAATAACATCATTTGATTGAAATTATATTTTTTAGACATGTTTTTAAGTAAAAACTATGAATTCAGAAGTTACAATATAGAAAAATAAATTATTGAGTTGAAAAATTTAGTCATAAAATATCTGTCGCTACATTGCGCGAATACGTAATAATATATAATAATCATCCTCAACGTTTTGAGTTGCCGACTAGATAGTGCATGAAAGAATTGAGTTACAGCTAGATACTAGTAATATACTACTAGTCGGTTTCTCATCTAGATTTATTCATTATTTAAGTCAATAACTCTTTCATTTTTTTAAATATTTTTTGTCTTTTAGCCTTTGACTAATTAATGAAATCGCCGTTAAAAAAAATTTGTGTTAACCAGAAAATAATAAATAGCATCAAGTGACACTTATTATTTGTTAGCGTTAATAACTTATTATAACAAATCTGAAAGCCGTAACAAAAACCCAACGAAATACTCCCGCATACGATAGGTACAACTTTTAACGAGTTTATCATTTTATCTATATTTCTGTGTTATTATATAAAAAAGTGTATATCCATGTCTTAATTTCAAATTAAACTATAAATCAAAAATTAAAATAAACATCTTAACTCTCAACTATTATATTTTTAATTTAAATCTAACTCTAAACTAAAAGTACAATCTTAACCATTTATTTTATTGTAACAACTATTAACAACTTATTCAAAAAATCACCTTTAGTTTTAAATTAAAATATCTTTTAAAATTATTTATTTTTTTAATAATATAATTTCATCATATTTTTTAAAATTTTGTTCTCTTTAATTTAACATCTAATTTGATATATTTATAAACTTTTTGTTTTTTCATTTTTAGTGATTTTTTTACTTTAATTCAACTATTTTATACTTTAACATTGATTCGATTATTAAAAAATAATTATCAATTATTCGTCGCTGCATTACGTAGGTACAATGCTAGTATATTTATAAGAAAAAATATAAAATATCACGACTAGATTTAGAAAATCTTCAAGTTGACATTTGCAAACAAAAGAAGATAGATATTGATCGAAAACAAACTTTACTTTTATATATAAAAATTTAAAAGAGCACTTTGCACTGTTAGATGGAGCGCAGCCTTCACCAACATCTAACTTGATAGACGAAAAGGTTTATTTTGAATAATTTGACAAAAGGAAGATATGGCTTTTCCACTGCAATATATTCTCACCTAACTTATTATTCATTGGTTTCTAAATTCTTTTAAAAGAATAGCACTTAACAGCCAATATAGATTAAAAAAAGTGAACTATAAAAAATATGTTAAACTATAGTTCTTAATAAAGCTTTCAAACATGCGATTAGTGTGTTCCTCATACTTAATTATGAGGTAGTGGGTTTTTATTAAGGGTAGAAAATTCTTCAAATAGTCAATGTCTTTAACATGTTTTTTTTTAGTTCAAAAAAGTTATCTGGCTCATTTTAATCTACTGTAACTAAAAGTTTTGGAGCAATCAAATGCAGAGTGCAACACTTAGCATTTTTTGTCCCTCTTGTTTTACTTTTTGGGACAACGAGTCAGTTATTGCCTTACATTTTTTGTACATTTTTTAAAATTTGTCGAAATCTTACACTTATTGCCTTATTTTTTTTGTTTTTAACTAAAATGAGCAAGACATCGTTTTTTAGACTAGAGTCCGAAAACATTTTTGATTTTGATCTTTTAAAAAAAAATTCTATTTTATTATTCATGAAGTTGTGTGTTTTCTTTATGAAATGCATGAAATTATTAAAAAACTAAACCAAGATTTCAAGAAAAAACAATAAACAAGGACTCTACAAAAAGAAAAAATAGAAAATAAAACAAGAACCAAACCAAACTCGATCGAGCGGAAAAAACAAGAAACTATTCACAGTTGCATACGTCGATTTAGCAAACCAATGCCTTAAGCCCTTAACTATACCTAAAAGTTGTTGATCAGAATAGAATTTCATGTGCCGAGTTTGGTTGGTTTGTTGCCCGAAAGGCCATCTGATCTAATCAAGACGACTAGCTTCCAATACTAGTTACCTTAGAATGGTGGGAGTGGGGTGAAACTCGTTCACCGCCACCTCAGCGCCACATCAGTTTTTTTACCAAACTCACCAAAACTCACCAAACTCACCACAGGAGGTAATGGCACTCACCCAAACTCACCCAAACTCACTTTACATCACCCCCATTTTTTCATTAAATATTTTTTATTCATACAATTAAAACATTTATTCATACATTTTATTAAAACACGAGTACACAGAAAATTAAAACACAGTACGAAATTAAAAAAAAAAGCATAGAAAATTAAAACACAGTACGAAAATAAAAGTAAAAACATAGAAAATTAAAAAACAGCATTTAAAAAACACTAATACGGGATATTATAGGCCTCCTTGATTTGAGATTTGCGCCACTCCGCGACTGCGAGATCACGTCCCGTCAAATGATCTATCGGCTGCATATAAAATTCCAAGTCTTCCTTTTCCTACTTTTTTCGGGCTATTTCCACTTCTTTCTCCCGGACTTGAATCTCTTTATTCTTCATCTCAAAATATGCGGCCTGTTGTTCACCCTGCACAACAAAGGCCCATTCTTATTGTTCACCAAACCCAGACAACATCAACCTAGCCAAAGCCTCGTCGTTTTTACTCGACTCCCCCGAAGCTCTGCTCCCTCTAGACTTAGCCTTAGCTCTGTCCCTTCCCATTGGACGTGGGATCGGTTGAACTTCTTCATTATCAGTGGCATCAACATCCACACTTTTACTTGCATCCATAGAATTTGTATTAAACGAACTAGACCCAGATGACTTGTATCTCTTGCTTATTTTGGAAGTCCTAGCTAATTCTTTAGGCAATTATTGCTCCTTTCATTTCTTGATGTCTTTCACAACCTCCCAGCAATGACGAAATTTGAACGGTAGTTCAACTTGAGTCTCATAATGCATCAACGCCTCATTAATCATATCAGCATCTGATGCACCACTTCTAGGCCCCATCTACATCAGTTGACCATAAACACCACAAAAATGAGCTATACAAGGTCGAATTGACTTCCACATCCCGTTCAAAGAATCATAAGTACGAACCCCGGGTTCCCCCGTTTTGCTCTCAAAGTACTCAAGGATTTTATCCAAAATCCCTGAGTACTCATTTCGTTTTCATGAATGTTGTCATTAGACACGGAAACTCAACCTTTTGCCAAAAAACATTTCTCCGCTGTTGTCCAGTGTTGTTGTCGTTTTGGAGGTTCTTCGACCGCCTTCTTCTTTTGATGTCCCCTAGATAGTGTCTTCTTTGGTTTAGGTTTTTGGACCGTTGGTTGAGTTTCGGGAACGGTTTCCAGCTCGGGAGACCCGGTTTGTTGATACGAAGCAAAGCCTTAACTTTCATACGATTCTGAATATTATGGGACGTAGCAATCTTGAGTTTCATAGGCGGGTTGTGATGAGGAACCACCCCTATGGCTTTGGTATTGGCTTGGGTTTTGGTTATGGTATTGACTTGGGTATTGGGTAGGGTGTTGGGTAGGGTATTGACTTGGGTATGGGCAACGGTAAGGTGTGTTTTGGTATGGTTGTGGGTGATACAATGATGGTGGTCGTATGGTGATACCAGGTGACGGGTTTTCTAAGTCGAAAGTTCCTAGCGGTGTGGGTGGTGAATTTTCGGTATTTGGCCTACCTCGACGTTTGTTGGTGGTTCGGGGTGTGTTTTCTTGAGACATGATTTAGAGGAGATGAAGATGAGATGTTTGATTTTTTGTGTGTAAAAAATGAAGAGGATGATGGGGTATTTCTTAGTAAATTTTGGGTAAAAAAATTATTTATTTTTATTTAAAAAAACGGATAGATTTTAGTGGTGGGACCCAATGGTATAAACTCGCCTGGGTGAGTTTGCCCAGTTTTTTTTTTGGCTGGAAAACAAGTCGCGCGCGGCTTTGGCTAGGTGGGGTGGGGGCTGCGCGTGGCTTTGGCCAACCCGCGGGTGGGTTAAGTCCCACTCCCACCAGCCTTAAGCTGTCAATTTCTAAATATATAGAATAGCATGATTGGGGCTTGGGGCTAAGATAACTCAAACGGGAGAGTTGTATTATCCTTGTAAATCGCTTGTTTTTTAAGTGATAATATATTGATGTATTTTTTCGTTTTGTGCCACTATGGATTGATTCAAACAACACGATCGCTTCAGACCTAATGGATCAAACTTTTGACCACCATGCCACACCAATGTAGAGTTCATTACCACTTCTTCTCATTCGGAGAAATTGATGAATTAGGATGATTTCATTTGTATAAGTTCGCTTGATAGACTTTAAATACGACGCATTAACCTGCAAGTAATAAAAAAGTAGAGAAAATGCAGTTTTTTATATGGTTGATTTATTAAAAAAATTAGTAATGAGCTAAAAAATTACATTGGACATTTAAGCCAACCAGCCCAACTAAAAAACATACTACCCTTAGAACTAATCAAGAATAAGAATACAAACAAATAAAATCGAAAATATTTCTTTTTCTCATAGGGTGAGAGCCAAATTTGATGCTATTACAGAACCTCCAAATCCACCACAAAGAGAACACAAAAATGATGTAAACGGGACGAGCCTTATGTTTAGGCATGTTCCATGAGGACAACCAATCTTTAAGCTGACCATAGGGTATGTAAACAGAAAAAGAGGCTTCGCACCAACCACGAACACGATGCGAAACATGATAAGCTAATTCACACTCAAAGATGATGTGATTAGAGGAATCTACGTTGTCGTTGCAAGTAGGACAGCCGATTGCTGGAATGTCAATGCCACGAGACGAAAGGTTCAGGCGAGGAGGAAAACGGTCTAGTTTAATTCTTCACATGAAGACATTAACTTTTCAAGGAAGAATATTATCCCAATTTGTAGGTTGAGGCATCAAGGGAAGGAGTTTTTCATCAATATGTCGACGAGTCACCCCAACAGAAAATACACCATCATTTGCAATCAACCAAACACCCGAGTCTTCACCATCATTTGGTATAAGGTGATTAAAATTGTTTAACATGTTATGCAAGTAAGCCGAGGTGCGAATGCCAAGAACTGTCTAGACCAGCTCCAATGCCACTAACTATTGTGAAAGTGGCAATTATAAGGCAATCTTTATCTTGATCTAACTGGTAAATCCTATTGTAACAAATACATAAAGGGGATTCGTCGATCCATGTATCTTTCCAAAAACGAATCCGCATACCACATCCAACTTTAAAGATACGATAATTAGTCGGGAGAAAACCATTCGAATGTAAGTAATTTGAAGAGCCAACTATCTTAGCCCATGTTCCATTAAAATAACATCCTTTGGAATCGAAGCCCCTCGCATAAACGTGCAACTCCTTTATAACTTTAATCCACAAATGGCGAGGATTATAAAACATTTTTCGTCACCATTTTTTAAGGAGGGAAAGATTAAAAAACTTTAAACTACCTATGTGTAAGCCACGTTTATTTAAAGAAGAAAGAACGTTTTGCCAGTTGATCCACGCTAACTTACGAACATCCTAAGATCCACCCAAATATGTCGATTGAGTTCTTTCCAATAATTCAATAATAATCTCAAGAGCCTTGAGAATAGAAAGAAAGTAAATTCCAAGACTACGAAGGACCGATTTGATGAGAGTGAGACGACCTCCTATGGAGAAGAAATTTGCTTTCCACGAGGACAATTTAGAATGAAACCGATCTAGAGGAGTTTTCTAATTATAAGCCAAACACATATTAGAACCAATAGGTAATCTATCCCAAACTCCTTCAATATTGCGAAAGAAAGTCGCTTTATTGTCTTAGATTTAGTTGATTCAAAATAAAGTTCTAAATGGATAGGATAGAAGCTACCGACACTTTAATACAAACAAAAATAGAAAGGTGCTCTTAGTCTACTACCATACTCAACTAAACATTAGACCAAGTATGAACCGGGGATCAAAGTTCGTATTCATGAACGTTGATTTTATGGCCTGTTGCTAAGTATAAAACTTGAAGAACTCGAATGATATTATCTAAATCAATGGTACTCTATTCAGTAGTCATGATCACATCATTTGCAAAGAAAAGGTGTGAAATGGTGATTTCAGGATAACCAAAATTTTCACTACGAATTAGACCTGAAGTAACTGCGTTTGAGAGAGCATAATGAAGGCCTTCCATAACGAGGATGAATAAAAAAGTCGATAGAGGGTCTCCTTGTCTAAGCCCACATTTAATCGAGAATTCAGACGTAGGGCTACCGTTTAACAACATCGATGCCCATGACGAATTAAACAAACTCTAATCTAAGTACGCCATTTAGAACCAAAACCAAAACTAAGAATAATGAATTCCAAGTATTTACAATTCACCGAGTCGAAGTCTTTGTCGAAATCAACTTTAAAGATTAACAACCTTTTCTTTTTTTTGTACCAATCTATAATCTGAAGCGGACCATCAAGTATTTGGCGACCCAAAATAAAGGTAGATTGTTCTGGGCTAATAATCTTGTCCATCACTTTTGCTAACCGATTGGCTAAAAACATTATCATGATTTTATAATGGATGTTGTTGATCCCTTTGAATAGATCGAGATCTTGTTAAGGATTGCACAATAGCTTGCAAACAAACTAGAGCACTTGAGACAATCTTACTAAACTCTAATAAGTTATACGGAATCTAACTTATAAAAGCAAAGAAGAAGAACAATATACTCTAACTATTCGATCTCTTTATTAATCGACATGTGGAAAAGGTACAATAAGCTCATCGCACCTATGTTCCTTTTATAGGCTAAGGAACAACTAGAATATTATATTCTGATAAGTATATCACATACGATATACTCTCAATATAATTAGAACATATCTTTACTAAAGGTATACTCGTCCTTCTCTTACTAGCAGTACTTACATTAACACTAACGGTACTTAGAATGTATCGTGCTAACACTAACAATACTTACTATAACTAACGGTACTTGCACATAACTAACAGTACTTGGTACTTAATACAAATAATTCCCAACAATCCTCCCCTAAACAAGAATAATAACTAGTTGTCTTCTTGTTTTTCTATATGTTGAATGTATAAGAAAACATGTCTTCAACCTTCACTTCAAAACTGGGTAGGTCTTGGTAATTTTGATATTGTACCAACTGAATGCATCCAAACACTTCTGTAGATCTACTTCTGATACAATGAACTTTAAATCATCATGAACTTCATCTCTGTCTTCAAAGTATGATCTTTTGTGTCTTGAACTTGAACATTCTTTACTCTTTGCAGCAACTATATTGACATCATATTGCAGACCTTGTCATCTTGATGTAATAGCTGTGTGGCTCTAGATCATGGATCATCTTCCCCTATTTGATGATGACAAAACCTTCAGTGTAATCTGCTTGTATTTTGATAAGCATGAATCTCCTTTAACATGTCATCAATGTAATTTATGAATCAAACTCCTTGCTTGCATCTTCTTTCCTGAAATAAAACAGTTAACAACAAACCAATCTGTATTGGCATCATGATTTTTAGCAAATCATCAGCTATACAACGGATTTGATTTATTCTTTACCAGTTAGCCGTACACTCTGAAATAGTCAATACTTTATTCATCAAGAATAAGGTGTACTGATAACCCTATAACTTTTGGTAAACTGTCAACCATCAACAAAATTGATAATGTCTTTACCTAGAACCATTTTCCCTAGGACTAGCAACTCTTTATCTCGAAACATGGTGAGTTAGTATCATGTAGTTTTTAGCAAACTACCAGCTATCAACGGATTTGAGAAGTCTTTACCATAAACCGTTTTCCTATGGACTAGCCAGTTCTTATGTGTGTTAGACATGGTGAACTGATGACCATTTAAGAAGTGTGACTATAATTCAAACACTAAAAGTTCTTTTTTAGCTTCCTCCTCTTTCTCTCCAAATCCTTGATTTTTTGTTTGATCATTTTAATCAACTCCAAAGCTCTTGTGGATTCTTCTGAAACATCTAGTTGAATCTCCAACATTCTATCTAGCATTCTTCTTCCGAAAGGATATCTCATATCTTGAAGCATGTAATAAGTGCCATCATCTACATCGAATGTATGTACTCCACAAGATCTAGAGTATTTGAGGTATGTAGGAACCTTGTTTCCTAATTCCTTCAATATTTCTTGATTAACAGTATGTGGCTCATACATAATTCTCAGCTCATATACACTTGTTCTCTTCCTTCACTTCCACCTTGGACATACTTATACAAATCCTGAATATCTTGTCAATCAAGTATATGAAGTACTTCTTCCAGTAACCTAAACATCCTAAAGGTTCCATCAGATCTGGTTATTCCATGAGCCTCAAGTCCTTGATTAGTAGCACATGTCCATCTTGTAATTGACGATTTCTTTCCTAAAATATCTATATCCATGTACTGATCTGCAAACTCAACTATCTTCAAGTACTTTCTACAGCTCTCATCACTGTCACTTTCTTCATCATTTTTATTTTCCCTTTTTTCCTTTCTAAGAGCTCTCTTCTAGTTGATTTCTTTCTCTTAGTACCTCTAGAGGTTCCTTCTTTATGTTTTGTTTGCATAGTATCTTCCTCCGGTACTTGTTCTGTATGTACTGTTTCCTCATGTACCATTGATTGAGTATGTACCGCTTGTACATTTTCAGTTTCTTTAAGACTTGGAGCTTTATTACCTTCATCTAATCCTTGCGTATTAGCTTCTTTTGGGGTTTCCATTGCTTTCTTGTTCTTTCTAACATAAGTAGTCTTGATAGGAAAATAACTTCCTTCTGTTTCAAGTCTGGAGGTACTTCTAAATTGTCTTTGTTGTTGCATACGTTTTCTAGACTCTTCAATAGCTCTGCTATCTTGAGAACCTATTGCAACAAAGTTTAAGACACTCCTCTTGTGTTGTTCATAAAGAGCTTTGATTTCATCAAAGTTATTTCTAAATAGTTGTGCATGAGTGAAATGCTTTACTTTCTTCGTATATGACATCATCTGATTTCTAAGTTGATTTGTTGTTGGAGGCCTAATGCTCTCCAATCTTCTCTTCTCTGCAAATAACCTTTGTTGTTCTCTGACCAAATTATCAATCAATCTAGCCTTTTCATCTTCATCATATGCATCTCTCTCTTCATCTATCATAGACTCGGCTAGAAGTGCACTTGCTTTTATCTCAGCTTGTATTTTTTCATATTCTTCAATATTCCACTCTTGATGTAGTCTTTGAGCTTCAAGCAATTCTTGCACAACTGCAAGTGCTTCTTGTTGTTGTTCTTCATGAAGTCTAGCTTGTAATCTCCAAGCTACTTCTTCATCATGTTCTAATTGATGAAATTTCTTCAAAGCATCATTCACACTATCTGAATCACTATCTTCTTCTTTTGACTCAGACCGTAGCTTTTTTTCCTTTGTCCCTTGGGTCAATCTTAGGTTGTTTCCTTATAAACCTGAAAGGTCTTTCTTCACTCTCATTTGGATGCTGACCTGGTATGGCAATTTCTTTAGTTGCAGGTTGTGAAGTCTGAACTTTCTTTCCTTTATCTTTGACTTCACTAGAAATCTTTTCTTGTTGTGGCTCTGTTGTTGAAGTTGTTTGAGCTACAACATCTGCTTGTGCCTTTTTCTCAACCTCTGTTTGTTTAGCTTTTTCTGATGAACTTTTCTCCCTTAGACTGAGCAATAAGTTTGCTAAAGTCTCATCTTTTCCAAAAGATGGAGTAGGACTTTCTTCAGAAGTTGATAGTGAAGGTTCTTGACCAATAGTACCTTCACTTGAAACGGTACTTGCATTAGGCTTGACGGTACTTGGGTCAGCAGTGCTTGCTTCACCAATTTTAGACACTTCTTTATCATCTTCCACCTCCTTTTCTTCAAAAACTACATTCTCAATCTCCAATTCTTCAATTTTATCTCTTGAAGATGGCTTTATCTTTAATTGTTGAGATGTGATAATTAGAAAAGCTTGATTAATCTCTTTAAGTTTCTCATAGAATCTTCCCTAACGAGCTTTTGGAATTTCTTGGTGTGGTGGAGATTGTTGTTGTTGTGGTTGGTCAGTTGTGTAAACCACATGTTCAGCATTAGCAGCATTGGATGGATTCTGTGGTTGGTCTTCCATATTGGTATTGTCCACAAAAATTTCAAATCCATCACTTAATTCATCATCACTTCTCTCCTCAAAATTTGCTTATTCCCCAAGATTAGTATGAACACCAAAAGAAGATCCTGCTTCCTCTGATTTCTTCTTCTATTTGGTTGCTTTCAGTTTCTTTCTCCTAAAATCTCTTAGCTTCTGCTTTTGCTCCTTCAACTAAGTCTTTTGCTTAGATTTGTTATACTTAATCTAAGGAGATGTTCTTTCCCTCAGCTTCTTGATTTTGGCAGTCAGCTTAGCAATCTTTACATCTTGCAAAATATTAGCATCTTGCAATTCTTATATTGCCGGTTCGTTTCTTATAATTACGTCTAGGCAATTGCTTTCTTCTAACAGCTTTTTGATTAACAGAAAATTAAAATGACATACAATTGATATAAAGTTGCAACAAATTATGAATTCTTCAAACCATTATTAAATACTAGTTAAAAAGTAGATACGTTACCAGAAAAATATAAAACAATAGATCTAACTGGGAAGAATATAAAAATACACATAAAATGAAAAAAAATTAATCAATAAAACAAATTTAATATGTAGCATCAATAAAATTATATACATAATCAAATGCAAAATTCATAGAACAATTCAAACTTTTTTTTCTTTTCAAAATGAAAATACCTTTATCAGTTCCAATGGGTTCACTTTTAACTCTTGGATCTGTTGTAATCCCAGGTATACTCGATGATCCTTCCATGTTTTTGTTAATTTTGTTTAGATTTGATTCATCTTTAGTTAGTC
Organism: Glebionis coronaria; assembly: GCA_025667525.1. NCBI lineage: Eukaryota > Viridiplantae > Streptophyta > Magnoliopsida > Asterales > Asteraceae > Glebionis > Glebionis coronaria. The sequence continues at coordinate 773,598 of JANFOE010000072.1, forward strand.
TTTTTTTATTTTAAGGGTAGGAGAAATTTGTTTAAAATGATTTTGATATTAAACATTTTGGAAGTGTTCGTCATATAAGAGTGTGTTTGGGGGAAATAGATAGAAATTAGGTTTATTTATAGCAATCATCCCTACATTTTTAAAGTGAAAATGAACATTTTATATCAAAAATTTATTTATCACATGTGATAAAACAAACACAACATTCTGAATACATTATCACTAGTGATATTTTAAAAGAACTTTATAGTTGAAATCCAAAGAACATATAATTTATCACCAGAAATAAATTAATTATCACTTTTGATATTTCAAGTAGAAATAAACATTATAAATATTTAAAATAAAAACACCCGTTCATTGAATCAGAAATATTTTACATGAAGACCATGACACACAATCAAATAACATGAAACAGTCAAAACAAAAAAAATTAATAAAAGGACATAACATAACAGAAAGACAAACATCACAAATGGTAACGACACATGAAACCAGTCCCTTTATTTCTCCTTAACATACACATAACAAAATACTTCAGCTGCATGTGTCGCTCGAACATACATAAGGCTTACTGTTTCAAAATGCCCACTACATTATCTTACTTTATTTGTTACAACCCATTATTATATGAATTCACATCTTTCTGAATAAAACATAAAATTCACCAATATATATTAAATTCAAATCTCTATCAACTTTAAACATTCAATCACTAGTGATAAAAACAAATGAACATAAGTTCTCAACAATTATTCAAAAGAAAATTATCACTTGTGATACATCAAATAAACATTTGATAGTAGATAAACACAAGGAAAAAAAGTATAAACTCATCACTAGATTCTAGCAGGTTCACCTTGAACAGATTTAGCAACATGATCACCGTCTCTATCATCACGACCAGCAGAAGAAACTGATTAACAATATGAAAAATTGGCTTTATCCTTCAGTGGACAAGTACTATAGGTGTGATCAGTACTTGAATAAAGAGTACAAGCCATCTTCCTTCTCTTATTACTTTTAGCCATTGATATCTCTCTTCCACCCTTAATACGCTTCTATTGCTGCTTCTCATGCCCCTTTGTCCGAACATTTGTTGGATTATTCACAATCTTCTTCCTAGGCTTCTTAACACCCATAAACTTTTGAACAATTTCAGTAGTTGTATGTGTTGGAACAACTGGCAAATCAGCTTCGAATTCAGACTTTAATGCTTTCATCTTGTCCATAAAAGAAGATAGCTTAGGCTCATTATTATTCAACATATGTATACATGATTCAAATGTATTTGATGCCTCAATAGAAAGCTTCTCAATTGCTTCATTCTTCTGGCCATATCGGTTAGTTTTGTTCCTCAAATCAGCTGGAATCAAATCTTTTTTCCAGCGTCTAAGTATATACTAATCTGGGATATGAGACACATTATAGTTCTTGAAAGCACAAAAAACATGACGACATAGAATCCCAACACGAACAAAAAGCTGACAACAACACGAAATTGAAGAATCTTGATTGTTATAAACCACCTAAAAAACATTAAAACAAGCATATATATCAAACAAAGATAATTTATATTAAATTAACTATAAAAAAAATCTTGTATAAACTATCACTAGTGATAAAGCATATGAATCTTTTTAAATTAAAATTAACAAAAGATAGTCACAATAAAAAATCACCAATGATACTTGATATGATATTAAAAGAAAACAACAGAAAAAATAGATGTACCTTGTACTTCTGTGAATTTTTTTTGTACAACTCAATCTCTTCTTCAAAATTCTCTGAATTACTTTCTTTATCAATAACTTCTGGAACAACATTTTGTGATAATTCCTCTTGAATAAGAATAACAAAAACACCCTCTTTAGAACTCATACCATATATCGAACACAGCCAAGAACCTGAAACAATCTCTTTTTGAACACGATTGAAAATATTACGGGTGTAAACTTTAGCAGTATGTTTTTCGATCGGTAATGGAGTCAACAAAGTAGGGAACGAGTCAAAAGACTGATGATCCAACTGTTCTTGAAGGTATCTCTGTCTATCCACTGCAGACTCGTAACTAAGCATAAACTTCACAAGGGTCGCACGGGAGCTCAATAAATAATTGAAGAATGAGTTCTCGCTCTCTGACCTAGAAGTAGTCCTCATTAACCCCCAAAGTGGCTAATCAACAAAAAAGGCAGGGATCCATGATGATCTAATATTATACATCTTCGTTAGCCACTTGTGACCAACGAGTTTAAAATCCTCCATAAGACTGTTCCATCTAAGCTCAAACTCATCAAGCTGGATATACATATTCCAAATAAGTTTGCAGAATTTTTCTTTGAACTTTGTGTTATCATAAATTTCAGAAACAATCTGGGAAAAGAATACATTATCAAAAGTGATATAACAATAAAGTTTAAATACATAATAAAAAATATCTCAAAGCATTATCACGAGTGATAAGAAAAATGCCAAAAAAGAGAATTGTATGATTTTTTTTGTTTTTATATAAAACAGTAATCCTTTATCACAAGTGATATAAAAAGAAATTTTCCCCTTCGTCATCAATATCCTAGGCTATTCCGTCTTGCTTTGAATAAAGATTGCACCATCAAGGACTGTTGGAATGGTGTTTGGAATCTCATTTGGTCTAGGCCGATTCTAGGTGGAATTAACTCCAGCAAAGTCTCTGAGTTATATGACCTGCTCGACAGCTTCTCTCTTAAGGATGCTGATGATGATTGGATTTGGTCCCTTGGAAACCATCCTTTTACTGTTAAAAGTTGTCGAGAGCATATAGATCTTTGTTTTCTTCCTAATGATGGCTTAGAAACAAGATGAAATCGGTTTCTTCCTAATAAGATTAATATTTTCATTTGGAGATCTCTTCTCGTCCGCATTCCAACACGCTGGAACTTAATCCGCAAAGGGATTGAAGTCACTTCTTTATTATGTCCAGTTTGTGATAATGGTACCGAAACTACTTCTCATTCCATGTGGGTTTGTTCTTTTGCTTCTGAGGTATGGCACAAGGTTTTCGCTTGGCTTCAACTTGTCCCTCCTATTTTGGCTAATGTAAATGATCTATTCACATGGTTTGATAACATGCATATTTCTGAAGAAAAGAAGCAAATAGTGAACACTATCTGTAGTGTTGCTCTTTGGGCTATATGGAGTTTCAGAAATGAGACTATTTTCGGGAATGCTTTACCTAAACGGTGCTTTATTTACGATAAGATTTTAGATTTATCTTTTATGCGGTACTCTAGTAGAAACAAGAAGTCTTCCATCAATTGGAATAATTGGCTTCGAAATCCTTTAGAGGATTATTCTTTGTAATGGTTTGCTAGCTCCTTGCTAGTTTTTTAATAATATTTGCTGTTCAAAAAAACATTAATAGCCAAAGTAACACTTGTGATAAACCAAAAGATATTCAACAAAATCCAAGAAACAATGAAAATATGGGAAAAATAACTTTTTGGGACTTTCTGAATGGTGTGCCACATACAGAGCCTATGCTTAGATTCAGCCAACTCCTCAGCAACAGCGATACGCATAGCACCTTCTTGATCACTAACAAAAAAATATGGCGCTCGACCAACTGCCTTAAAAGATCGAAGCAATCATCCATAATATGAAGTTGTTTCTTTCTTCAACAACCCCGAACCAACAATAAAATACCTTCTATGGTTGTCTATATCCGTAAATGGTACAAACACCATGTTATACCTAAAAATAGTATAAAGTTTAACAAGTAATAAAACAAAAATAAATTGAGGAAACCATAATAATGAAACATACTTGTTGGTCCTGTACGTGACATCAAATGATACAATATCACCAAACTCCTTGTAATTACACTTCGCAACTTCATTAGCCCAGAACAAACCGCACAACTCCATGTTCTCAACAAAAATATTCAAAAGAAAATAGTTTTGTATACTCTTTCCTGTCCTCCATACAATCAATCAACATTTGAGCATCGCTATCTCCTATGAACAAGTTCAAGCCATTAACAAAATTCTTAAAATCCACCTGAGTACCACGAACTAGATATACAGACCCTTTTAGCCCAGCATAAAACTTATGCGCTTTAACAACACCAATATTTGAACTCATAGCTTTGTTAATGAACAACTGCTCGACGTATGTTAACTTCCTCTCAGATTTGGACAAGTGCTTATACTCAGGCTTATCAAGCTCATGATTATGTTCAACATAAAAAGTTGTCAGCGAATACTTTCTTGTACCAGGAACCAAATTAAAGACACCACGCGCTTTGCAACCACATATCCTAATATTTGAAGTCCTTACTTGTTTATCACTCATATTATGCTCTAAACTATTGAAGTATATATTCTTCGGACAACCATACCGATTACAAACTAACTTCTTTTGTTTCACAAACCACCACGTAATCGTTTCTGATTAGATTTTCTAACGCCAAACCCTACAACTGAAGCATATTTCTTATAAACATTAATACGTTCATCAACACTATCATATTCAGTACCCAAAACTGGTAAATCACTAGCATAAACCAAAGGAACAACTATAAGTGAACCATCCAGACCATCAAGAATCTCATCATGATCAAAAGATGAAGATGTATTAAGACTATTACCAGCTGTAGAAAATAAAACAAAGAAAAATGATTATAATATAAAGAAAACATAAAACATTGACATATATCATAAATAATAAAACACATGATATATCACTATCGATAACACAACGTAACACTGACGATAAAAGACATGACAAAAAACAAAAGTTCACACTAAATATCATTATTGATAAAACATACAAAAACACAAGCATTTAAATACCTTTTACTGTTTTGAACAAAAACACTCATAAATGATAAAACACATGAGATATCACTAGTGATAAAACAAAATAACACACATAAATGATAAAACACATGAGATATCAATAAAACAAAATAACACGTCATAAAGGACAAGAAAAAAATTAAAACCTTAAATATCACTAGTGATAAAAAATACAAAAACACACATTTAAATACCTTTTCTTGTTTTGAACAAAAAAGTCACAAATAATAAAAAAGCATGTCATAAAGGACGACAAAAACAAAATCTTTTAAACTAAATATCACTAGTGATAAAATATACAAAACATCAACAGCTTAACTAGTAACAAAACATCAACATATCAATAGTGATACAAAACATGTTAAAAAATAAGTTGTTAATAAGCATTATCAACAGATAAACTAGAACACAAAAATATATAATCAGATTACTTGTTGATCATGTAATTCGAAGAAAAACAAAAATAATCCAAAAAACTATAATAAGCAATAATACACAAAAAATAAGCAATAAGTTACTGAAATAAACAAATTATAATAATCAAAAAGCCAATCTATAAACTAACAATCACGGTTTTCATGATCAGCCTGAACATAAGTAGAACCGGATCTGGATACAATAGAACCTTTATTAACATCAAAACCTACTTAATCAGCCTCGGAATCTGGAACTTGAGGTTCATTCAAATCAAAAGAGATAACCTAAATCCAATAGTTGCTCAACAATCGATCAAAAAATAGGTGTAAATTGATAACGGTGATGATCGGTGTAACAGAATTTATGGATCGGTGTTACATAGTTTATGAAGAAACTTTTTTTTATAACTGAATCGGTTGAGAGATAAACACAAAAGAACTGTGTGTGAAAAAGGAGCGAAGTGAGAAAAAAATGGGGGAAAGACTTTATATAGTGGCAGTATAAAATGTTTAATTGAATAAAATTTTATATTAATATCCATCCTTAGATTAAGGCTAAATGGAAAGTAAGGATTTGTCCATAAGATTCCACGAAAATTACAAAATAACATTTCTCGTCTATTTAACAAATATCCGATAAAACAGTTATTAGTTACTCGCTCTAATTTGCGCCTTCCTTTTAAGTAACAATTAGAAAAAGAGATCTCTAAACCACACTTGAGTTCCTTTTGGAGCATGGAGAGGGGGTTTGATCATGGATTCAAGTTTTGCAAGAGACAAAAATCTATGATCTTCCTTCTTAATGCGAAGCCGTGAATCCTAAGGATTTTTCCTAGTGGTTCAGGTCTCGGTACCGTTCTATAAAAAATAATAATAATATCTCTTTTTCCTCACACTAACTTCCAAAAAGATAATCCACTTTAACTATTCTATTTAAAAAATGTTCTCTTAAACATTTTCTTCGAAGAATTATTAAACATATACTAAAACAAATACTACTAGCTAAATAGTAACAATAAAACAAAATGTGAACAATCATTATAATTTGTAATGGTAATTTAAGTTAGTTAACTTGCTTCAATCCAAATCAAAATACTACTGAATGTAATACACAAAGATCCAAAAAGATAAAATAAGGTCGAGTGCTTCTATCCAAATAAAATACAACCTTCTTTTTGCTATTTCTAATTTCCGATCAATTCTACTTTTAACAGCGTATTACATATATACAATCAGATGGCCCTTGCACAAATTTTACAAATAGCTTGACACCATTTTTTTCACAATGTTAATAACAATCTTGGCTCGACTATAAGTGAAAAACAATGTTGACACCTATTTTTAACTAGTTTATACTCGTAATTGAGTTATATTTGAGGTCGAACTCGAAGTTGAGATTTTGGTAGCATGAACACTTGGAAACTCACCACATTTGTTACACCTAGTGACCACCAAAATCTTTCTACAAGAAGGACAAGACGAGTGTGATCCTAGCCACTTGTCAATACACTCTACATGAAATCCGTGTCCGCATTGAGGCAAAACACGGATTTCATCTCCTTGAATATATTCCGCCAAACAAATAGCACAGTCACTGGAGGAATGTTTTCCTCCGGTTTCTGCAGCTTTATTTGAACCGTACGCGTACTTAGGTAGCGCGTCAACGAGCTTCTTTTTAACACCTTTGTTGCCCGAAGGTTGACGAGGTGTCTCACTAGCAATTGATGTGCGTCGTAGCCACGCGCATCTGGCTACGACTATTACACCCACTATACATACTATAGCACATAATAATAGAGCTGCGAATATGACCACGAAATCTGATTCGACTGAGACTACTTCAGCTGTTGATGAGTTGGTTACAGTTGTTGTTGATAGGAATCTGTACGGACGAGTCATGATGAGTGTGTGTTTTTGTGTGAGAAATAAGGTGTTTAAATAATGGATAATGGATGAGTTTAATTTGTGAAGATGGAAATGGTATACTACGTATTATATATATAGGTGGTTGATGGTCAGTGATCAGCATGAAAATGAAACGTGGCAAGTGAGTGACATGGGATTGGGTTTTGGTTTGGTGTTTAGTGTTAGAGTGAGTTACTACAATGCTTTATCCGTTGACTTGGTATCATTAAACACGAGTCAACTGTTTAATTTTTTTATTTTTTTAGAACGGCACCTCAAACTCACGGCTTCGTACGAAAGAAGAAAATCATGGGTTTTTGTTTCTTACAAGACTTGAACCCATGACCAAACCCCTCCCCAATCTCTAGAAGGAACCCAGGTTGTCAGTTGGTTAATTTTTTTTGAGTAAAATGCAAGTTTGCTCCCTATGGTTTGTCAAAATTGCAGGTTTGCTCCTCAACTTTCAAAAAGTGCAGGCGGCCTCCCGGAGGACGAAGGTAAGTAGCACCCAACCTCCCTGGAACTAACATGTGTTAGTTTTTTCTAGTTAACTTTGTTTTCTTCAAGGGTATTTACGTCTTTTCCTAATTTCTCTTTAACCTACTATACTTTTAAAGCAACCTTACTCCATGTGGTTTACATTTAAATAGCCATCCTCCTATAACACTTTTGCAAAAACACGCCTGGATCAAAACCCCCTTCAAACCTGGACCCCCTTCAAACCTGGATCTGTAAAAGCCAAAAATTTTGATACAGTCTGTTCTTCATCAACTTCAACACCCTCAAGCCTCATCTGAAAATGTTGAAATAAAATTTAAACACCGTTTCAATTCAGCGGAACAAATCCAAATAAAAGAACCAATACGTCAAGTAACAATAAAAGGTAGCTGATCTAACTTATCCGAAAGAAATATCACTCACAAACCTTAGATTTCGTGTGAACCAAATCAGGGTGCAGCTTGTTCTGTCAGTTTTTGTATGTTACTTCCAGACTTTCATCATCGATATCAAATCTCCTCTCTCTCTCTCTTTGTCGTATGATACTAGTAATTAGGAGGTGTTTGGCAACACGTTTTAAGATATGTGATATGGAATAATATGCATTCGAATAATCAGTTGCAACACAACATCAAGAGTTGTATTTAGATGTGTTTCTGAATTAAAACTTGTGATAACTAGAATATCAGTCCATTTAAACAATAAGTCAATAACAAACACTTACTCCATAATTATTTACATATTGAACTTAAAACCTATTATAAACATATCTAGTTTTACTTTTCCCAACAACTTATTATCTCTGAAGTATTATTGCATAAGCAAATCTCTGGAGGAATAACTATCTATTGTCACCATTGTTGATATATGTTTCCTCTATGATTCGCCATAATGCGTGAAGAACAGAATAACCTAGAACTCCTGAAGGTGAAAAAATCACATGTCGAGTACCCAATACCCAAGAGGGAAGCAAGTTCACTAGTCCACCCAAGAAAGAAGTCAGAAATGATGGCGGCTGGAGGTGAAGGATGGGACTCGGTTTAAAAAGAAGGGTTATATCCAAGTGGATTGGGTAAGCCCATGGACCCAAACCGGGTAAAATATATTTAATTAGATAATTGACAAATTTACCCCCCATAGAAAATTAGCCTTTTAACGAGAGTTAGTTCCAGGGAGGTTGGTTGCTACTTACCTTCGTCCTCCGGATTGCCGCCTGCACTTTTTAGAAGTTGGGGAGCAAACCTACAATTTAACAAACCACAGGGAGCAAACTTGCATTTTACTTTTTTTTTTAAGTGAAGTTCTTATTTATGAGCTTATCAGTAAGGGTGACAAGAGAATACGAGAAACCTGATTACCGCGGTTAGGTTTCAAATTTCGTATTCATATGTTTGTTGTTGCACAAATTAAACTGCATACAACAACTATGTCGGTTTAGAATGAATATCTATATAGTTATATATGATGTTGGTTCTATCATAACTATTTTTAGTTTTTCACTTAAATAATTGCATAACTTTTTCTGTTTTTAAAAAGTGTTTATAAACAAAGTGTTTAAATGGTGGAAAAGGTTAAGAATTTATGAGCAAATGATTCATAAAAGAGATTATCTTATACGATTTGAGGTCACAATAATCTGCTCCTAGTATTCCGGACTATTCATGGGCAAAAGGTAATTTTGATACTAGTTACAACAAAATATACACCTGTTGATCATCTGATTCAAGGTTTATGTGATCAGATAATCACTTCCAAAACACATTTTCAGGTTATAAACACTGTTAAGTATATTTTTATAAGATTTTGCAATCATGCTACTAGCATGATTGATGTACATCGCTACAATGTGCAATGAAGTAAGTACTTACTACTTGGATCAATAGTGGTGATCATGGCCACACCTTTGAAATCAAAAGACCCTGCGCCCAGACCTTCCTTTCGTTGCTTCTCATAGTAGCTATCAAATGCATAAGAAACGTGATTCTTGAACAATTCATAGATGTTAGACACTAGAAGTGTACTCGATGAAATGGATATAAAAAAAATATGTTTAATCAATAATTAAGGGAGATGATTTTTTTAGTTTCAAAATCCTTATAAAATCAACTTGTAAGATACTAAGATCTATAGAGAATCGATTTCTTGTGGCTTTGTAAAATCGTAAACTCGTACTATCTTAAGTGTTGAATCGCGATCCTAACAGCTATGAGTCAAACCGTCAAACTAATATTAAATTTTCAGTACACTTTGAGTCCAAAAACAGATTGAACAGTCGCTGTATTTCACTCAGAAGCATTGATAACCAATTATACAAATAGCAACAACTGGCGTCTCATACAAAAACTGCTAGAGAAGTTAAATTCTAAAGCTGTTACATTCATTGGCGAACGCAACAAGTAATACACTGTATAACTCACACGTTTTGCCTACAAATATTACATTCTTCGTCTGAGTAATGTCTTGGTTGGTTTGTAAGCAAATTTTGAAGAAGAGTTTCCCGTTATCTGAAGATGTTGGTGATGTGAAAGGTTTCCCCATACTGATAGTCACCCGTCGAGTGAAAGTAATCAAAGAATAATTTGGTGCAGTGGTCTCATGGTGCAGGTGGCATGGCTATCACTCTCTGCAAGGCGTCTCAGGTTTGTAAAACTAACCAAATTTTGATTTGAAAACCAGGGTTGCAAGATGGGTGAACCAGGCTGGTTGTGTAATGGGTCAAAACATGCAGTTCTATTAGCAGGTCGGGTCACAGCTTTGCACCTGCAAATGAACTTGAAACAACTGCCATTATTAATTACAATCCTTTCAACGTAAATAGTTAACCAAGGGGGGAGGGAATTTTAAAAAAGAATGAGTTTTAATATAAAAATAGTAGAGGAGGATTGCTGAGTGGATTTCTGTGTTTTATGTGTGGCTTGCTTACTTGACCTAGACGTTAACCAGTGCATTGATCAGGTTCTTTGGACAGGAATGCTGGGTGGAACAGTCGTCCAAACGTCAATTTTAGCCATAACCATTAGATGTGAATGGGGCAAGCAAGTACTACGTAACGTAATACTGTACTTTATAAGGGGCAACTTAAACCATTTAAATGCAAATGGGTCGTTTGGGTTTATAGTAAACTGGTGATGGATCACTAGATTTATAAATTCATACTTTTGAACATAGTTATAAATTTTGGCATGTTAGTTTCTTTGGTGTAGAAGGCGAGACCCCTTTCGCGTGTTTGGACTCGCACTCCTCTTTATAGCAAATCTACCCGACTTAACCATTTTGATGCTTCCATAAAAGTTGAACGCCCATGTTGTAAAGCAAGCAGTATCAGGTTAAAGCTCACGTGCAGCATGGCAAATTCTCTAACAAATTAGTATTAGAGACCCAGAAATATGTGTTCATGATCAGTGTTTGTTCTGAGCACATGACAAGAATATTGAGAATTATATAGTGGTTGTTTAAGATTCACGCCATTGTATTATAAAGAATATAAGTAAAGCTCTTAAATAGCCATTCATTTTCATCAAATTAGTATCCATTCTTGATGTTACAACGTCTATCGAGACTACTAACAATGTCTAGTCTAACACAAGGTCTTCAACAAAGTCGGCAACATCTGATTTCTGTAAAATATCACATGTGAGAGCTGGATATTTCTGTAACATCATATCCAAATCAAAAACCGAATCTTTAATTCGATACGGTACGGTTAAAAGTGCGGTTCATTTTTTGATTCGAGTTCAGTTCTGATTTTCAGTTTATTCGGGTATTACGCAAATAATGAACACCCCCTACTGGACAGATCGATTATCGGACCATAGTGATCGATTATCGGACTAGAACTGATTTAGGCCAAAACGGATCAAGGACCGGACCGTAATATGACTAGTTTATATATGAGATTTTATATGAATGTCTGGTATTCAAGATTTCGAGACTGTGTTGAGAGATATTAAACCAATTTCAGATGTTAGCTATATCGTCTTATGTACTCAATCTGCATTCAAATGTCTCGGGAGTCGTAACTGCGCTACCTATCACCTACATACAGAGATTCTAGATAGTCATACTAGTAAACTGTCGGAAGTACGTATATTAAGCTGAAACAGCACTATCCATGTCTCTTCCCCCACCCCAACAATGAAACTATGTTATCACTATTGCATGTTCCTCTTTTACCCAAGGGGCATTCCACTTGGGTCTTAAAACAAGCAATGCCAAACACCCGAATCATCTCAGTTGCCCCTCGTCATCCTGAAAAGTACCTTAAAAGGGTCACACATATGTCGATGGAAACTGCACTTATTTTGCTGGTAACGACTTCATTGATTTCTGGGAGTATTGATAGGCTACTGTGATGAAGAAACATGGCGTAGCTGATCCAAATTGTGTTCCGACCATCAATTATTTGGTACTTGTATGGTCTCATCGACCATGCTAGTAGTAGGCATGTTGACTGTTTACCTAAAGTAGCGGTTGGCTGCAAGTCTATAAAATAATGTTCATAAACTTTGCATAGCCTGTACTTCCTCTATAATCGTGGTTACTTTCGATCTTGTGGGTTGATCTTGACATTTCATCACTGTGTTTTTCCATATCGTGACCTGTGTCAAATTATATGCTAGTTAACGATAACAATATCTATGAATGCAGTGACAAAGAAACTGCACAGGACTAAGAAGGATAAAGCCAAAACAGAAGATAATTTGAATTCCCTTCAGAGAAATGGACAGAGCATAGGAGAAGTGCAGCATCCTCGGGACAACGAGCCATTGTTATAATACCTCCAATATTCTTATTTCTTGTAATTGAATTGTATCCGCTTTTCATTTATTTTGTTTGGAAAGTATGTTCAGGTGGTGCAGATACGCAAGGAGGTAAGGAAACCGAAGGAAACCAAGAAGCTGAAGTCCAGAGCTCATTACAATGCTGATATCAGGAAAGATCAAGAAAGGTCCTCAACTTGGCAAATATGACGATAGAGTTTGTGTTTGCACCCGGGTGTTGGTGGTCAGTACACTTTACAGGGATATACCTCTCCTTGTTCTTGTTATTTGGTTGTACAAGACTTGGAATATTCTGTTAAGATTTGCTTTTATTTATAGTAGCAGTGTTCACATGCCAGAATGTAGTGTTTTATCCATGAGTTTCGAACTTCTCGATATGGTTGTTATTGTTTGTTTACAACATTGATGGTTGTTTGATCTATAGACTCATGCATTTTGAACTTTAATAAAGAAGATTCGTGCAACTAATAGACAAGCAGTTGGTAATAGTAACTGAAATCTGGTCCGCAAAAGGATCACGATCAATTGATAACAACAGACAAAAATTATAAAAAAGGTCCATTGATTGACATCGGGTTCAAGATTTCTAGCTAAATATGGTTGATTAGAAGATAACATAAGTGGTCCTTACATTACCACATACAAAATCCTATACTAGACTCCTGAACAAGAGAACTAATGAGTTTTTTCACAGTCTTCAACTTGCAAGATTACCACCAGTTCTTAGTTAGGTGACAAACAAACCACTTTGAATCGGTAATTATAAGGTTAACAACAATATCATATAAGCTACATGGGCACGGTATTTATTCGATAATTAAAAACTAAAACTTCTGCAAAAATATTTGCATATTCTGCTATTCGAATAAAAAGCAACATGGGCATGGTAATAAAGACATAGTAGTATATGATACTTACAGCTTCATCCGGACACCTTGCAATATAGCACCATCATCGTTGTTAATGGATGGTAGAATCTGACTCATCAAGCAAAAGTAGTGATTCCATATACGATCCTGCGTAGAACGTACCCATCTTCCCATTAATCCCAACACCATGAGTATGCCCTGACAAGGGTTTGTAAACTTCAATTCTAGACTTCTCATATCTATTAGCATCCAACTCAATGACAACTTCACCATTGTTCCTAAACCCCAATACCCTATTGTACCACTTACACCCAACCTTGATAGTATATAGCTTAGTAAACAGGTTATTAGCACAATCTTTCCTACTCCACACATCACAAACCTTGATGTCACCCTCGTAATAATACTCAAGTAAACCAAGCGACTCATTCACCTTCATGACATTCAGTTCAGGTGTATGTAGTAATTTCTCCGGGAGACACACTTCACCAAGCTTCTCACTCTTAAAGTCAAACCAAATAACAAAATTAGACCTAACTCCATCATCCAAATATACATCATCCCAAGCACCGAAATAAATTACCCCATCTACAAAAACTTGATGTGAAAGGAAATGGCATGATTTAATAGGCACACCCATATATATTGTTTTCCAAACACGTGTACTTAACGTAAAAACATCAACCACCCACATACAAGATATTTTATCAAGATTAATCTTAACAAGCTTAGGGTCACTAGTATCACGACAAACCCCAAAACCAACAATAGGACGCTCATACCCCGCTTTAGGGATAATAACAATACCAACGGATTTCCTAATAGTAGGATTCCATATAACAGCCCTCTTAGTTTCTGAACCTACATTTCCATAAAAACATAACAACCCGTCAACGGAACCGAGTGTTACTATGTTTCTTAATGAGCGAACGGAGTCCGGGGCGTTTAAGGGTAACTTTTGGTGGGGGAAAGTATTGTTATCAATAATGGAAGTATAGGTTTGGATGGTATCTAACTCGTACCGTACTAGTACATGATGTTGGGGATTTGTGTGATTGACGTGGTAGCTTTTTATGAATGTCGGGTTGTCAATAAAAGCCTTCCATTGCTTTGAAACTGAACGGAATTGAACTAGTGATTTGACAGGAAGCATTTTTATGATTTCTGACTGTAAGTCGAAAGGTATGTGATCAGACATCTTAAGGGTTTTGAATTTTCGATATTTTGGACAAGTAAGGATTAAGTTTCGGGCCTAAAGCTTCAACTCCTTGGGGCGTTTGTTCCTTAACAAGATAAGACGCTGTAAATAAAAAGTAATCACAAGTGTCAGTAGCATTTAGAGAGGCAAAGCACATATAACCGAAAAAACGCATAGTGATCAACACAATTAGCACACTATTAACACGGATTACTAGAACTGTTTTAAAAACTACCAAATGATGATCATTATGATTTTCAAACACACCCATTTCAGCACTAAAAGACACCTATTTTAATGGCCAAATAAGCACTAAAAAGCTGAAAACAATAACTCAAAAACCTACAAAAGGTACTAGAGAAAGAAAAGCTTAAAAAACATATAAACTACACCTTAAATAGATCAAATAAGAACTTTTCAAATAAGCTAGAAACACCACAGCCGACATATATTTGGTGGTGCTGGCTGATGTCAGCTGCGGTATGAAAGAAAGAGAACATTTTTGGGTTTATTATATCGAAGGGGAGTTTGTTTAATCTCACCTGTTTTACTTTATTTAGGCCCGTTTGGTTTGTAGATGACTTTAATTATCTGTTTGGTTGAGCCGTTGAGGTGATTTGAAATTGGTTAAGGAGTGATGGTAAAAACATGGATGTTTGGTTTGTGATTGTGGGGCATCCAGGGAATCTGATGTCCAGACCATCTTAGCTAAGGGGGTGTTTGGGAATGTGATTAAAGACATTTTTTCTACTTATTGCGATTGCAAACGCAAAAATCCATTTAAAGTGTTTTGCAACTTCAATCCGAGAATCGCTTTTCTCCGTTTAGACAACCCTAAAACGCGGATTTGGAAAAGCAACCCCGCCCTACTGCCACAAAACGTATTTAAGCAGAAATACTTAAACAGCTCAAATAAGCACTAAAAAACTGGAAAAGCTATAGATCAAAAACTGACTTGTGAAATAAGGTAGAAACAACAATCATAATCGTTTATAGACAACCATTGGCTAAAATAAGCACCCAAATCCACCCATTTCAAAACATAAAAACAATTGACAATATAAGATTGAAAATAACAACCTTTAATTTGGTGGTGATGGCTGCTGCTGATGTCGGCTGGCTGTGGTGGTGTTAGGTCAAAATGTTGATCACTTTACTGAGGTATGAAAGAGACAACATCTTTTGGGGTTTATTTTGTCTAGTCAGTCAAACAAAGGGTATTTCATGCCATTTTTTAAAACTTCATGTATAAAATCAAAATAAAAAAAAGAAACATGTTTTAGGTTGACTAAAAAAAGTAAAATAAAAAAAGTTTGATAAAATACGTATATAAAGAAAAAACATGTTTTTAAGTTTTTTTTTTGAAGTAAAACAAAAATAAATGGGTAAAAGATGATAGATTTTGTTACAAAACTTGAAACTCTTTTTTACTTTTTTCACTCCTTTTTTCTTCACTTTTTTTCAATCTATATTTAGAGAAGATATATGTAAATTAAACCAATCATAATTACTCACTTTTTTAAAAACCACTTCCATCACTTTTTAAAAAATTAAATATCTTACAAACGGTAAATCATCAAACGAAAAAAATATACCATTGTAACGAGAATTAAATCATCTTTCTATCGAGGGGCACGTGTATATACTTTTGACGAATTTTTTTCTTAAGTCACGTATGAGAGAATCATATATAATTCGTCACGAATTATATATAATTTTCAGAATATCATATATGATTCGTCATATGAATCATATTGATTTATCATTTTGTTAGCCCATGCAGACCATTATAATTAGAAAAGGCTCAGTTGACCCAAATTTTGATATTTTCGTATTATTAGCCTGTTCTACGTGTATCTAAATAAGGGTGAGCATTTAGACCGTTGGACCGGACTAGACCGGATCGAACCAGATCGGATCGACCCGGACAGAACCATGCAAATTCGGTCAGGTCCTCGGTCCGTGATTTTGAACCATTTCGATCTTTGGTCCGATCGGTCCGATCCGGTTCGGTCTTACCAAAAAATCGTTTATTTTCCCTAATTGAGATCGGACCGGATCAAAAACCGGACAAGACCGTACCAACCCGGACCGAACCATTTTGATCGGGTGTCGGTCCGAGGTTTTAGACCAATTCGGCCCTCGGTTCAGTCCGGTTTTACCCGGTCTAGTCCGGTCTCGATCCGCCGCTCTACCCTACACCGGGATATGTAAAGTATGTGACTAGTTTATAATACGAGTGAATACTTTAACTAACAAAGATCCCAACATTACTTATCATGTTCTAAATAGGGTCGGCCCTGATTATGGGCAGTGCGAACGACCGCCCCGGGCATCAAATAAACAAGGGGCATCAAATTTTTATTTAAACAGTGCAAAAACTCATATTAATTGAATTGAAATAAAGAACTATAAGTCAAAATATCTATATACCTTTTTGATACACAAAGCACCAAAAATATCCCTTGATAATTTGCTATTGAGCCTCAAAGCACAAAAAAAAACGCTAAAGATGAACCACACGCAAATTTTTTAGAAAAAAGCTTTGAAGAATTTCAAGAATCAGTATAATTCATCTGTGTCTAAAGTTTGGGGAAGCTTCAAGGAATGTGTTCTATCATCTATGTATATGTGTTAGAGGTGCAAGGAAGATCCGGCTTTTTAAAAATCCGGTCCAAAAATCTAATTCGGATTTTCGACAAACCGGATTTTAAAAATCCGGTCCGGATTTTTAAATCCGGTCCGGATTTTTAAATCCGATCCGGTTAGACCGGATTTTTAGATTTTGCGAAAATCGGATTAAAACCGGATCATTTATCGGATTTATCCGATTTTTTAAAAATCCGGATAAATCCGGTTTTTAATTTTTTTTAATTTTTTTTATAAATATATACGGATTTTGGCCGGCTTTGACTTTTTAAAAAATCCGGTTAAATCCGGATATTTTTAAAAAAATATGGCTGGCTGTTTGAGATATTGGATTAGTTTTGTGAGTTGTTGTTTTTGTTGGTAAACGAAGTGAAAAAGATGGGATAAAAGATGCTGGTTTAGAAATAATGGTGTAAAGTGATTAATTTAAAGTGTTGGTGTAATCGATAATCTTTCTGTAGCAATTCAATTTTTGATGCACATAGAAAGGAATACTTAATTTATAAGTTATTCACACTATTTTCTATGCACATAGAAATAATAGTAAGCATAGATTATATAAAAGACTTGAAAGTGTCGGTGGCATGCTTAAAATAAAAGTACTCTATTATTTGACAAAAAAAAAACAATTGGGTCACATAATTATGGTTGTTTTATTGTAGTGTTTAAATAAACATTATGAAGTTATATGATTGTATTGTTGAAATAAAAATTATTGTGGTATTCTTTTTAATGTTTCGAAACACTTTTACCCGAAAATACCGATCCGAAAAAAATCCAATAACGAAAATTTTAATCCAAAAAAACCGATACGAACTTTTTATCCGAAAAATCCGATACGGAAAAGTCCGATCCGATCCGAATCTGGATTTATCAAATCCGGACTTTGAAAATCCGAATCCAGTTTAATCCGGTTTATTTGCATATGTGTATAGTGTCGTCCAAAATAACAGGCCAAAGTAGCCCAAAATAAGAAAAGTGAAGCCCACTGTTAATACTACGACGTTTCCTACGCCTTTTGAGTATATTTATAATAGGGGCCCATGGGAATATGGGAACAATTTTTTACGGAAGTTTGTTTATTATAGTATTTTTCTTTATCTTTATTTATTATCTCCATTATTTTAAGTGAGCTCGATTTTTCATAAATGATAATCGCGATATCAATATATTTATTAAATTGATATCTAACAAATGTAGCAGGTTTTTTTTAATAAATTGACAGATATACTCATATAAGGCTGGTCGCAATGAAGATCGGATTCGATCAATAAAACACTCATTACATCATCTTTCTTTCTCCAACGATATTTTTTTTCACATCAAAACGACCTATACTAAAAAACATACATCACAAAAAAAAAATTATTTAAATTAAACATGCTAACACAACATAGTCGCCTTTGCGACCACTTCGTTCCTACCACCAATTCACAACTCGGTTGTTGCATTGATGTGACCGACAAGAAAAATAGGTCGACCAAGTTGGTTTTTCAACCAATGCGTCCAGCCGAATAACCAACGTCGTTTGTTTTCTCCTTATCCATAAAGTTTAGATATTCAGTCACACTTATATGATAATATGTTGCAGTGAGAAAATAAAACATAATATGGACATGTGATACCTACATCTTGATCTAGACACCTTGAAATATGGACAATCATTATTGTCAATGAATATCTATGACAAGGGTTCATAGAAGCGAGCAGACACAGGGTATGAGCTGGTTGGTAGTAAGTTGTAATGTATACACCAGATTCTTGTGGTCAAGGGAGACATGCATACGAAAACAAGCAAACGGACTGAAGTGACCCGTTTGACTCCCATCGATAGCACATGTATAAATAATCAATCACTGATTTGAAAAAGCAAACAAACATGTGAAACACTAAAACTTACATGACACAGAAATATAAAGCCGTTGTCTCCTGATACTTTATTGGATTGCTATTGTAACAATAGTAAGATATATTCCATCTTCTATAATTCACCTACACGAATCAGTATCCCTACCTAATTGGATCATTGATTCATGTTTTTATTTTATTTTAATATGCACATATGCTGATGCCCGTGCAATTACTAGAACCCATTAATTCCTAGCCAATCTTCCAACATAATATTAGTTACAATCCAAGCACAACTATGAGGACTTGCCTCAATTGGTTTTAAGCATTTAAACCTATGGTTATAAGCTTGACTCGCTTTAATAACATATAAATGTTTCAAATTTATAAACAGACAAACAAACAAATAAATAAACATACATCAGACGTAAGAGTAAACATTTGCAAATACGAATACGTCAACATATACAAGAACAATTGGTACAGAAATACTCATTTCCTTTATTAAATTGCATGACCGTAGGCTAATCACCAACGATACCAACCAATAACCACCTTCATCGGCATCCTCATACAAATAAGTGATACCTAGTAAACATAAACTAAATTGAATAATAGAAACTGAAGTAATACTTACATCTTATCTAGATACCTAGCCATCAACCTTTTTAATGAATGCTAGAATGCGGCTCGTCAAGCAAAAGTAGTGTTTCCATATATGAACTCGCGCACAACGTACCTCGCTTCCCATTAATCCCAACATCATTAATACTCCCTGACAAGGGTTCATAAACTCCAATTCTAGACTCTTTATAATTATCAGCATCCAGCTCCATTACAGCTTCACCATTGTCCCTAAATCCCAATACCCTCTCGTACAACCACTTACCCTCAACCTTGACAGTATATATCTTGGTAAATGGTTTATCAACACCATGTTTCCTACTCCACACACCACAAACGGACGTCTCACCCTCATCATAATACTCAAGTAAACCAAGTGACTCATTCACCTTCGTCACATATAGATCAGGTGCATGTACTAATCTCTCTGGAAGACACACTTCTCCAAACTTCTCACTCTTTAAATCAAACAAGATAACTATATTAAACCTATATCTGCGAGCGTAATAATAAGCATAGAAATAGATAACCCCGTCTACAAAAACCTAACCGCTCGAGAAATAGCATTTTTTAAAAGGCGCACCCGTATACACAGGTTTCCATATACGTGTACTTAACGTAAAAACCTCAACCTCCCACATATTAGGAGAAACACTGATCTTAACAAGCTTAGGGTCACTAGAACCCGGACAGACACCAAAACCGACAACATCTCCCGCTTTTGCGAGAGGGATAACAATATCAATAGATATCCTGATAGTAGGATTCCAAATAACAGCCATCCTAATACGCGTATCGAAGTCTCCGTAACGACAGCAAAAACATAGCAACCCGTTAACCGAATCAAGTACAAATGTGTTTCTGAACGAGCGAAGGGACTCCGGGGCGGTTAAGGAAACTTTTGTTCGGGAAAAGTATTGTTATCGATAATGGAAGTATACATTCTGACAGTATCGTCCATATCGTACTGTACTAGTAGATGATGTTGGGGGTTGATATGATTAATGTGATAGTTGTTTATGAATTTAGGGTTGTCAATATGAGACTTCCATTGTCTCGAAACGGATCGGAATTGCATTAGTGATTTAACAGGAAGCCTTTTCATTATCTCTGATTGGATCTCGAAAGGTATGTGATCAGACATATTTTTTAATTTTGGCTCAAGGGTTTTGAATTTTAGGATTTTCGACAAGTAGAGATTAAATTCGGGCCTAAAGCTTCTGCTCCTTGGGTGCTTTGTTCCTCGATTAGACCATAGAGTTCCTTAACACGCTGTAAATCAAGAGTAATCACCAAGTATAAGTAACATTTAGAGAGCCAAAGCACATACAAATACAAGTGAAGAAACACATAACACCAAAACTTGCTTTCATTTTACATACAAAATACAACATATAAACTATTAACATGTATCATATATAATTGTATAAAAAACTAGCAAATATGATGAATATGATTTTCAAACACACTCATTTCAGGAATCATTTCAGCACTCAAAAACACCCATTTCAGCACTGATTTCAGCACTAAAAGACGTCCACTTCAAAGGCCAAATAGCTCAATTAAGCACTAAAAAACTGAAAACACTCAAAAACCTATAAATGGTCCTAAAATAGCTTAAATCAACACAAAAAAAAGCATTAAAAGAACACATAAACTACAAGTAAAATAGCTCAAATAAGCACTTCTTAAACAAGCTAGAAACAATACTCAAATAATTTGTAAAGCCTAAAAACAAAAATACCAAAAAAAAACATTGAAAATGATGAGAATAACAAGAATCGAAATCATTCAATAACAACCTTTGGTGGGTTTGGGTGAAATAAGCACCCAGATCCACCCATTTCAACACTTAAATAGCATTGATAAGCACTTAAATAACTCAAATAAGCACTTAATTAGGTCAAATCAGCTCACATAAAAAAGCCTTAAATAGCTCAATGCCCATTATCTAGATTATTGTCGCCTCGTGATGTTCATAGAGCTGGTCATAATCTTCGGTGTAAAGTGGCTGATTTTGTGCAAAATGGCGTTTGGAATTGCCACAGCCGTGGCTCCTTAAAGCGCCCGATCAAGATCAGATTCCCGTGCCTTTGTTGGATGATACCCGGCTTGATACTTCGAAATGGCGTGATATAAATGGGAACATGGTTAGATTTTCGGTTCAACAGGCTTGGGATGTGTTTAGACCGAGAGGTGTTCAAGTCCCATGGTGTGGAGTGGTTTGGTTTTCACATTGTATTCCTCGGCATGCTTTCAACTTGTGGCTTATTATGAGGCGATGTTTGAAGACCCAAGATCGCATAAGGCATTGGGACGTTGATGACCATATCGATCTAACATTGCTTCGCTGCCCTCTTTGTGAGTCCGTTCCGGACTCGTATAATCACCTTTTTTTCGAATGCGCTTACTCTACGCAGGTATGGCAGATTGTTCGCACGCTGGCGGATATGAGTGATATTCCACCGAAGCTTGAAGATATTATTGTGTTTCTTCAATCGATAGCTCATCTTAGAACGGCTAAAAGTATGATTGGAAGGTTAGTTTTTGCGGCTGCATGTTACTTCGTTTGGATTGAGAGGAACAATCGTCTTTTCAACAAAGGGAAACGATCTCCACAAGAGTTGTGTGATTGTGTCAAGATTATGGTGAGGCTTAAGCTGATTACGTTCCGCTTCAAGAATACCACACCAGTTTCTCAACTGCTTGAGCAGTGGAGTATGCCTAATTCTTTCCACATCTATGAAAGATAGGATTTTTCTTTGTTAGATGGCTTTTACGTTTAGGGGTTTGTTCTAAACGTTAGGTGTTCGAGCCTTTGGCTGAGGTTAATGTGGTATTTCAACCACATTCCATTGTACTTAAACTTTTCATGTGATTAATACAAGTTTACCTGGGTAACCCATTACCCAAAAAAAATCAGTAGAAAGGTGAAATGAATAAGTTAAAAAGCCTAAAAATATAAGAAATTTATAAAACCCAATAAGCATCAACATCAAAAATCAATTTTATAAAAAGCTTACCGAGGACAACAGTTCTGCATATATAGCTAATACAAGTTCATGAAAGTGTTTATTTTCCAGAAACGGTCGAAAAAGGGTCCTGCTATTAACCCGGTGAGTCAAAAAAGGCTCGCCCTCCCAGGGTAATCTCAACAGGGAAAACCGTCACCGCTTAACCAAAATAAAGTTCATGCTTATAAGCTTTTTTTTTGTTAAAGGGTTGTCAGCAAGTCCATGGGCTTATACGAGAGGTGTTATAGCTACGTTCGAATACGTCTTTTATGGTCATTTACCATCATAACCTTAGTAAACATAGTGTCTATTAGCCAATAAGCTGCTTATATATGTTTAAGCTTATTTTAGGGCTTATGAGCTTACTTGGTTTCGCTTACTTCGACTTTTATGTGAATATATAAGCTTATCATATTATGGTATGATAAGTTTATATAAGCTCATAAGTCTCAAAATTAGAGTAATATAAACCGAAATAAAAAAAGTTTGACAAGCACCCCCTAACGAATCTACCTCGGTTTAATCCCGGGACCACTTCCGACCCTTACCTAGCCACCCCAAGTGTACACATCTAGAGAAAAGTGTGTTTGAACCCTTAACTCTTGTTTGAAAGCCAATACACCATTTGGTGAGTGGTTCAGTGACTCCTAACTTACTCACCTCGCAAATAGTAAAGCCAAGTAATAACATTGCGTCTCTTGTGTCTAGGGGGTGTTTGGGTGAACTTACAATGGTTTCTTAAAGGGTCAGTAAAGAAATTATAAACACTAGTATAATGTTAAATTTATGTACATCAATTCAAACTACTTTTAATAATAACAGATTAAAAAATGTTGATATTTACAATAAAAATAATTAAATGGCATAATACCTTAATTGTTGGATGAACCCTAATCTGCTCGATCTGTCATTTGCTTTGTAGCAGGCAAATGGTCAAACATAAATAAACACAACTTATATAAATACGGGAATGTGTCTGTGGGCTTGTTTTCTTTTTTGTTATGGGCCTGGTGCGTGATACACGGGCCTTATTTCAATTAGCGGCGTTCGTAGGTCCGGTTCGGAAGCCCATACAAACTTAAACTCGGTTCTCATTTTTCATTAGTATTTTTTTAGGGTTGCTCATTTATCAGCAGTAAATCCACAAATCAAGATGGAGAAACTATGGTTTGTTGATTTATGTATCTAGTTTGAAATGGAATGAGATAATCTCAACAATTGACGACGGAGCTGCTTACATTTATCATCAAGTTTCGTCAATTGTTGTGATTATCTCATTGCTTTTTACACTACCTTTATAAAAAACTATGACGGGGCTTATATAAGGTTTTCGATCTGATGTAAATTTGCATACTATTTCATATCTGTTTTTAACACTAGATCTTTGGTTGTTTATTTTGGCTTATACGTACAACGGTCTTATAAGCTTATTTCATTTCGCCTTATGTTTCATAAGCCCCATTTTTTTTGTTTATTTTCAGACTTGATTCCTGCATCCTGCCTTTAAAGAGGCTCTTCCATAGATGATCAGTTATCAGTCTAGTTCGGGCTTATATAAAGGGCTGTTTGTTTTAGCTTAAAACGTAAGCCCATTTCGGCTTATATAACATAAGCCCCAATTTTATGGCTTATTTACAGACTTGTGATATAATAAACTTATCTAGTCCCCAAATAAGCTTAAAAGATTGGGGTTTATGAAATATATGCTGAAATATGGCTCATTTTCAGCTTATATATAAGCTCCAATTTTGTGGCTTTTTTTTTTAGACTTAAGTGCTTATATAAGTTTGTGGCTTATTTTGAGATTACAGGCTTATATAAGTTTATTATATAACAATAAACTTATATAAGCCTACAAGTCTCCAAATAAGCCACAAAATTGGGACTTACTAAACACAAGCCGAAATCGGCTTACGTTATATAAGCCAAACGAACCTTATAATATCATAGTAAGCCCACACCTCTCAAAATAATCCGCAAAATCGAAGCTTATGATTTTGTTTCATAAGCTCACTTTTTGTGGCTTATTTTGAAACTTTTTTTTGTTGCTTAAAATATGACGGAACCTATATAAGGTTTTGGATCTGATGTAAATTTGCAGACTATTTCATATCTGTTTTTAAAACTAATTTGGGTCAATCCGGCCTTAGTCGTTGACCTGGTAATTCGGTGTTTCAATCACTCGACTAGATCGATTATAAACTTGATTTCTATAAAACATTGATCTCAATTTAGTTACAAGTACTAAATGCCTATAAAAAAATTTGATCAGTTTCAAAAATAAAGCTGTTTGAATGACAGTTAAAACATGACAAACAAAAGAATTAAAAATTTCTGAATTGTCAAAAAAAAAGTGAAATTAAAATTACTCCACAGAAGAATTTTCATTTACATGAAAACTAATTTTTATAAACTTTTTTATCTAGTGGTTTTTATTCGTGGTTTTACTCGTTCAAATAGAAAAATTACAAAACTAAAAATTTTATATAAAGTTTTATATAAACATTATTTTTGGAACTTATATAAAAAGTGAGTTTTTTTTTATTTTTAATCGAAAACTTATAAATTTCAAAAAAGTTCATAAAAAAATAGTTATTAGGTTTTACTTATTTAAATAGAAAAATTAAGATTACATAAAAACATTATATAGATTTTATATAAAAAAATTTATAAAACTGATATAAAAAAAAATTTACTCGTTTAAATACAAAATTTGAAACATTTTAAAATTTTTATAAAAAATCATTTTCGGTTTTTACTCGTATAAACAGGAAAAGTGTAATTTATATAATTTTTTATTAAATTTATATAAAATATGAAAATTAGATATTTACTCGTTTAAATAGAAAATTTATAAAATTTATATAAACATGAATAGAAAATTTATAAAATTCATATAAACACGAATAGAAAATTTATAAAATTTGCAAAATAGTTTGATTTGGGACCATATCATCACTTTCAAAATATTTGGGACAAAACCTGCAAAATGTCCAAACTTTAGAGACGATTTAAATAGAAAATTTATAAAGTTTATAAAATTCAACCCAACATGTGTAAGTTTAAATTTCGAAATTTTTAACCTCAAAATTTTAAATTTACTAGAATTATAATTTCGGAATCTCAAAACCTGAAACCAAACGACACCTTAATGTTTTTTTATGCATGCCACGAGTGTTTTACCATTTTTTAAAAAATATGAACTAACATCACAAAAGTATACAAGCTACAAATTAAAAAAAATACCATAGGCACATCTAGGGTTGAGCAAACTCGACGTGGACCAGACAAGATTAAATTAGACTCAGCTCATCGAATCAGACAGAACATATTCCGGTCCATCCTCGGTTCATGCTTTTTATATATTTGGTTTTCGGTTCAACTGATTCGATCCGGTCTATTTCGGTCATACAAAAAAACCTATAATTACACTTAGTAGGATCAGACCGACATACTCGGACGGGACCAGATATTAAAACTTGTGTAAAAAATTGATTCATCTTTTGAGTGGTGGGTGATATCCACTCACATACTAAGCATGAGTTACAATTTTTAATCTTATATTTTTTTTCTTTAAGTTGATCAAACCTCATGCAGTTGAATTGTTACAACTTAATCTGATACAAGCAAATTTAAGGTAAAGTGGGGTAAAAAAAAAGAGTATAATTTTAAAAGAAATTGAAAATTCCGTTTGCAAGCAGCAAGTCACTTCATGTTTTTTCATACCGGCGTTTTGAGCCTACTAAACGCAGATAATTGATTATTTAATACCTTCTTGTAAAGTATTTACTGTTTTGATACCACGAATGACGAAACAGTCCCACACATATGTAGCCAGCTGGTAATTTTAGCACAACGTTTGACTACGAATCACAAGCATGTTAAATGGTGTATCAAGGTGAAAGACTCGGACCTACATAAAACCATTTGGCACTAGTATGAAGCAGAATTGGATAAAGCACCAAGATGACTGAAAACTCATATAACACGTAATCTTGCCCACTTTTGACTCGATGACAGCTAAACAACATATATAGATGGATACTTCACATATCAAGATTTTTTCTTTTCTTTTCGGGTAACCTTGGTTTCTGAGTCAAGACAAAACATTTCAGGCTTTATGACAATATAAGTAGGAAGATATAAGCAAGACCTTGTTGTTCTAACACGACTAATGTATCCTCTCACAGCATACACATATTATCATTCTTACACAACAAAATCACTTATTTCTCACCTGGGTTCATTTGGAAACTAGTGCTTACAAGGAAGGGTACATGGCTCGACATTTGGTTCAAGCTTAATAAAGCTAAATATGACTGAATTTAGAAGATAACACGTTCCTTACATTGGCACATACAAAATTTAGAAGATGACACGTTCCTTTGCACGCCTGTGTGTCTGCAACCTGCAAGTTTGCCACCCAATCTAAGTTTAGGAGAAGTAAAACAGAACTGATATTGCTATATCAATAATAATATCATCTTATCATTTCTTTTATAATGTACACTAGTATAACTATACTAACTCATGCACTTTTAGAAAGGAATGGTTGAAACTGAGACTCGGTTTGTAAATTGTGGCTGGAGAAATTAAGAAAGTACGGGGATCAAAATGTTGTAAAAGGTAGGATGGACCTGGCTAGAGAAGCCCCGTTGGCTCAGTTTTCAAATGACCATTCTGACCTGGTTTTCAAAATGACCGTTCATATAATTCAATGAACGCCCATGTTTGCCATCATTTACAAGGACAGTTGTTTTAAGAAAACATGTAAGACCTTCCTTCAACAAAGATATGTTCACTTCTAGTAACATGAACTAAACAGAATAATATTGACTCATGGTTGAAACTGAGAAATCATAATGGAATGGCAAAATGAAGAAAGGGATGGAGATCAAATTGGGGAAAAGGTAAGGATTGACCCGACCAGAAAAGACCCATTTGACTTGGTTTTTTAAATGACCATTTTGACCCGGTTTTCAGATTGACAATTCCTAAAATTCAAGAAAAAACCCATACGTGCCATCAATTAAAAGAACAGTTTTTCGTACAAAAAACACAAGAACAACTATTCCAGCATTATCCCTAAAGCTACAAATCAGCACTACATGTCTTAATAACGAAAAGCTAAGATACTTAAGGAGATTAAACAACCAACGAATTACTATTCCAAACTCCCATCGAAGACCTTCCTTCACCATGCTGGCTAAGTTGCACTACAACAAAGAAATGTGATGAGTCGCAACGAATGCCATAGAGGGGAGCAGGGATGAGATGGTTGGCTGTAAGTTGGTGAGAGGAGACAGGCGCACAAGATCAGGCCATAGGAAAGGTGTGCATTAAAAGGAATGGCAGGAGAAAGAAGGAAAAGAACTTAAGTGACCTGCATCACCTCCCATCGATATCACATGTATAAACACAATCAAAAGTGCGTAAAATCCGCGGTTTCAAGCTTGACTCACTGATAATAGGATATGTGTAATTTTCAACTATTTGAAAAAGCAAACATCTAAAACACCAAAGCACATATACTGTAACTGATTATTTTCAAAGCGCAAGTATCTAATTGCGATAATTTCATATGCTAACTGGTGCTTTTTAATAGAAAAATGGAAGATTGACCTGAACAAAGAAGACCCGTTTGACTCGGTTGACTCGGCTTTTAAAATGACCATTCTGACCTGGTTCAAAATGAACATTGCACCAAATCAGGCCAGAGGAAAGGTGTGGCAATCAAATGGAATGGCGGGAGAAAGAACGAAAAGGACTTAGTGTGACCTGATCACATTCCACCTATACAATACTGCTATCAACGAAGTGTGTTACATTCATGGTTTCAAGGTTGACTCGGCTTTTAAAGCAGTGTTTCCGTATACACCACACCACGCGATAGCGTATGCGTCTTTCCATATACAATTATGTAGGATACATTTGCTGCTTAATCGCTAATATTACCTCATCAGTAGGAAGTAATAAGCAAGGCCTTGTTCTAATACAACTAACGTATCCTCTCACAGCATACATAGATTATCACTTGCACAACTCAAATCACTCTTATATCCCACCTAAGTTCATTAGGAAACTAGTGCCCCAAAAAGAAATATCGATTGCTCGACATCTGTTTTGGAAGGCTAAATACGATTGAATTTAGAAGATAAAGCGTTCCTTACATTAGTAAATACAAATTCAAGTACTTGACTCCTGATCAAGAAAACCAACAAATTTCTTTACAGTATGTGAGTCTGCAACTTGCATGTTTACCCCTATTCCCTCTCACTATTTCCCTCTTTCTTCGTGTGACATCAACCTCTCTGCTGCCCCAATGAATTTTTAGATAATATAAAACTAAAAAGCTATTTGAATAAAAAAAACTACATAAGTGGGCACGGTATATATCAATATCATCCTATCATGTCTTTTAGCAAAATTATACTGACCGGTGCCCTTTAATAAAGGAATGGTTGAAACTGCGATATCATAACAGAATGGCAGGGGAAATGAAGAAAGGATGGGGATCAAAATGGGGTTAAAGTAGGAATGACCTGACCAGAGAAGACCCATTTCACTCGGTTTTTCAGAAGACCATTCTGACCCGGTAAAAATCTTTGCATCAATACATAGCATTAATCGAAGGAAAATTACACATCAGCACTAGATGTCTGCCACAACAAGGATGTAAGATTCTTAAAGAGATTTAATAACCAACGAATTAGTATTCCTGTATAAACCTAAAGCCGCCTCAAACATCTAAGACCATCAAAGACCTTACTTCGACGCGCTGGCTAAGTTGCAGATATGCGATGAGTCTCAATGAGTTACATGAATTCTTTGGAAGGGGGCGATTACTGTATTAGGGTACCACTCTCTTGTGCTTTGCAAAAAATAAGGCCATAGGAAAGGTGTGGGCTAAGTGACATGTA
Organism: Glebionis coronaria; assembly: GCA_025667525.1. Classification (NCBI taxonomy): domain Eukaryota; kingdom Viridiplantae; phylum Streptophyta; class Magnoliopsida; order Asterales; family Asteraceae; genus Glebionis; species Glebionis coronaria. The sequence continues at coordinate 803,155 of JANFOE010000072.1, forward strand.
TCACAAAATGAGGCCATAGGAAAGGTGTGGGGTAAGGATTGACCCGACCAGAAAAGACCCATTTGACTTGGTATATGCGAATGTGCGTGCAATTAATAGAACCCAACAATTTCTAGCCAGTCTTCCAATAGAAAATTGCTTACAAGTTACAATCAAACCACATCTAATAACAAAGCATATGTATGGCTACGAGGACTTTGGCTCAACTGGTCTTAGCTATTGGTCTTAACTCGATGGTTATAAGTTTGGCCCGCTTTAATAACATATAAATGTTTCAAATAGTTGAGCAAACAAACAAACAAGGCAAAAAACATACTTCAGGCAAATAGAGATACTAATTAATCTACGGTCCCAAATATAGTTAACCTAAACCATTTCATTAACAAATATGTACAACGTATTAGCAAACCAATTACCAGTGATACCAACCAATGAACCACCTTCACGAGTATTCCGTTACAAATATGTCCCACTTACATTTCGTGTAACATAAACTAAATAATAGAGACAGATGTAATACCTACAGCTTCATCTTGACACCATAGCACCATCAACGTTGTTAATGAATGATAGAATCTGACTCGTCAAGCAAAAGTAACGTTTCCATGTACGACCTCGCAAAGGAGAACATGCCTTGCTTTACATTAATCCCAACACCAATAGTATGCCCAGACATGGGTTCATAAACTTCAATTCTAGACTCTTCGTAATTATCATCATCCATCAGTTCCATGACAGCTTCACCGTTTTTCCTAAACCCTAATACCATACTCAACAACGACTTACCCACAACCTTAACGGTATATATCTTACTAAATGTTTTAGCATCATCTTTCCTCGTCCACACACCACAAACCCACATGTCACCCACTTTATAATATTCAAGTAAACCAAGAAAGCCATTCACCTTTGACACATCTAGATCTAGATGAGGTGTATGAACTAATCTCTCCGGAAGACACACTTCACCAAACTTCTCACTCTTCATATCAAACGAAATAATGGAATTAGACGAAACTTGATTAACAGTTTCGAAATCAAAAGCACGGAAATAGATAACCCCGTTTACAAAAACCTGACGCCACATTAAATCACACGGTTTAAAAGGCGCACCCACATACACAGTTTTCCAAACGCGTGTACGTAACGTAAAAACATCAACCTCCCACAAACCATGTATATTATATGATTCACTAATTTTAACAAGCTTAGGTTCACTAGTATCAGGACAAAACCCAAAACCAACAATAGTATGCTTATACCTCGTGTTAGGGATAGGGATAACAATATCAACAGATTTCCTAATGATAGGGTTCCAAATAACAGCCATCAGCGTTTTTGAATCTATGTCTCCGCAAAAACATAACAGCCCATTGACAGGATTAATTGTATATGTGCGTCTTAATAAGCGAAGGGAGTCCGGGGCGGCTAAGGGAAACTTATGTTGGGGGAAAGTATTGTTATCAACAATGGAAGTATATGTTCTGACACTATCATCATCCAACTTGTAACTTACAAGTAGATGATGTTGGGGGTTTGTATGATTGATGTGATAGTTGTTTATGAATTGCGGGCTATCGATAACAGCCTTCCATTGTTTAGAAACTGATCGGAATTGAATTAATGATTTGACGGGAAGTCTTTTCATGATTTCTGATTGGATATCAAAAGGTATGTAATCTGACATTTTCTTGGCTTAAGAGTTTGAAATTTAGAGATTTTTGACAAGTAGTGATTAAATTTCGGGCCTAAACCTTCTGCTCCTTTGATGCTTTGTTCCTCGATTAGATGAGAGAGTTCCTTAAGAATTTTTGAAGGAAAATCAAAAGTAATCACAAATGTCAGTAACACTTAATTAGAGAGCCAAAACACAGATAACTGAAGGAACGCATAGTGATCAACACAATTAGCACACATAAACTATTAAACTGATCATTATAATTGTTTAAAAACTACCTAATGTTGATCATTATAATTTTCTAAATGGGTGTTCGGTCATAATTTCATATCTAGCACATAATCTTAGTGGAAAAGAAAGTATAAAATAAGCAAACCGAAACACCTAAGTATCTGGTTCTGATAATTTCATATCTAGCACATAATCTAGCACATAATCCAAGAACTTTAGGCGAACCAAAATGCACCAATTAAGTTGTTTTAAAAAGAACAGATATACAGCTGGCCAGTTGAAAGTTTAAAATTGTTAAGTCTTACTACCATTGAATTGTTTGAAAACTTGCATTGAATTATGAAAGTGATGGAGCATGGTACACAAAACCGACTTTATAACACAACAATTTACAGCGTTCTATCTGTGTTAATCCAAGCGAGGGCTAGTTTATAACTTCTCTTTGCATTGGATGCACCTTAAGCTGCTAATTTAGGGGATGTCTGTTTAAGCATATAGGTGGGCTTACGAGCTTATATGATTTCGGCTTATATTTCATAAACCCAAATTTTCCAGCTTATTTAGAGACTTACGAGCTTATATAAGGTCATAAGTATCTAAATAAGCCGAAATCATATAAGCGCACATATACGCATAAATAAACACCCCGTACACTTTTTGTTATATATATGTGTGACAAAAAGAAGACACATAATGAGTCTTAAACCCCTAAATTAAGAAACATAAGAATAAACAAAGTAAAGTAAATAGGTGGGCGTACGAGATATATAAATAAACCTCATTTTTCGGGCATATTTTGAGGCTTGTGAGCTTATTTCATAAGTCTAAAAATAATAATGGGGAAAATTGAGGGGTATACCGAAATGACAAAAGGTTATAAGGCCGCTTAAATAAACTATTCCTTATATTATGTGTGTCGATCAAGGTTAAACCCCCCCCCCCCCCCTATTTAGTTTAAAGAAAACCCCAACTGAAATGATTAAGTTAATTACTAGAGTATTAATAATAAACGAAAAGTGTTGTACCGTATTTAGTTGCATATGCCGAGATGGTATAAGCTCATAAGGCCCGCTTAAAAGCTACAACACATAATCAATCTTAAAAAAAAAGCCTAATTTTAAAAAATAATTAAAAATAAAAAACTAACACGATTAAGTAATGTAACTAACTACAGTAGCAAACAAATTACTACTTATTAATAACCTTTTAAATTAAATAAAAAAAGAAGTTGAAAATGGTGTGCTTACCAGAGAGAGAGAGAGAGATTATCCAGGAAGAAGAAGAAGAGTGTTGTTAGTAGTCACCTGGTCAAACTCCTTTCTACTTAGTATCGGTTATTTACTTATATTGCATAAGTCACCCATGTAGTTTTCTTAATTTCAGGTTTACTCCTTATTCTTTTAAAACTGCATTTATCTTCCTTGTGGAAATTTGCAACCACAAGTTAAAATTAACTGACTAGATTGCAAAGGTGAAAATAGTTGGAGTTTAGTACTTTAACTTTATCAATGGAATCAAATCTGTACCAAAGTTTTGAGTATGGCAGATCTAAAATCAACTCGGGTTATGTTTAGCGAGGAGCGATGACAGAGCATTTTGGAGAAATGAGTGGTGAGAAAATGCATTTTAAATTTTATTAGGCAAAAGGAGGAGTGAGTTTTTTAATTTTAATAGTCATTTGACAACATGAGCGGTGAGCATTTTCAGGCGGTGCTATTTCCTAAAAAGACTATTTTTTTCAATGCTTGTTTTACGAAGCGATGGCAAATAAGCGATGAGCTGTCACATCTAGCTACCTCTCATTGTGCTACTGCTACTCACTGTTATCGCTCACAGATACCTCCCACTGCTACTGTCCACAATTGTTGCTCGTGTTGACAAACACAACCCGGACCAGACTGGATTGACTCGAACCGGACCGAACAATTTTGGTTCCGGGTTTTGGACCATTTCAGTCCGGTCTCGGTCCGAGGTTACGAACCATTCCGAATAAGACATAATTTTAAAAATAAAATAATTTGAAAAACATTCTTATTTAGGTCAATCGGTTTGACTCGAGCCCGAATCAGACATAATTTTTATACCCGATGTTCGATCTGATATCGAATTTGAGTTAGTCGGGTTGACTCGATTAACCCGAATGAAAATTTAAACCCAAAGTAACCCGGCCCTAAATATGCTCAAGTTAGATTTGGATCGAGTAAAAAATATTGACAGCCCTACTTGCATGCATTAAGCAATTCTACTTCAATTATTAATTATTTCAAGAGTTTTCGAATCATTTGCCTATTTTGAGCATTCAAGTGTCAACTATATAAAGCATTCATGTAGAAACATATATTTTTATGTCAAACGTATTTTTTTACTTATGTTGTTTTCTAAAGCATTAGAGTAAAAACTTTACAAGTTGATACACATGACACAATTTATATTTACTAATTTATTCAGTTCATATGTAAGTTAGTTTATCATGAAAACTAACAGGGTACTCGTGTGTTACGGCTCCGGCTACCTTGAAATTAAAGATCTGCAAGTGTGATGTTTTATACTTATATTTATTAATAATGACAATAACTTTAAGTTGGGATAATCTTTGAGTAATAATAAATCATTTCATATAAAAAATAGTATTATGGGATTGTGATTGATGGTTAAAAGTATTTGTAAATCTGTGTAACATTCATCGTAATATTTTATAATATAACATATAAATATAAAAAATATTCTTAATTTATATGTTTACACTTTTTCATACATCATAATAAATTTAAAATCTCCCTACTTTGATGTGTACGATTTAATCAAATTATTAGCAAAATGATCAGCATTTCACTAAATTTGTACTAAAATGCATACATAGACGATATATGTCTTCAAAAATGCAAATTTATGAAAAACATATTGAGAGATTCAAACAAACATAAAATTTGATATTAAACTTACATTAGTAAACAATATAAATAATTGTATCTAAAAAATATAATTTATATCAATAATTATTTGTACATATTGCATAATAATTTGTATTAATTTTGTCATTTAATGTTTACTGCCCATCAATTAATATGGAAATATACTTATAAAATTTTTGTGTTATAAATGTTTGTACCAAAACCTTGTAACGTTGTACTATTTTAAATTTTGGAGAGAGAGTATAATCTCTTTTATAAGTAATACAGATTCATGTGTTGTTCAAAAAAAGTAGTACAAATTAATTTAATGGTGACGTTTTTATCAGTTTCGGCGGGTCCTCTCCAGTTCATCTTCTGACGGGTTTTTTGCTAGTTGAGCCGACTATGACTCCAGTTCTCAGTTGAATCTCATCATTTTAGGTAGAAAATATGTACGATTTTGTAGATATATATGCTTTTAATTGTTGTATAGTGTGAATATATAATAATATTTCTAAGTAATGGGATGTATTAGTTATTTTTTTAAGTGTGTATTAATTGATATGTATTAATTAGTTTTAATATGAATATTAAATTATGTATTATTTAGTTTTAATAATATGTTGATTAGTTTTAATAATGAGTATTAAATGATATTAAATATTTCTATTTTTAGTTTTGAAGCTATGTAGATTTGTACATGATGCATTAGAATTAGTAAGTTATTTTTTGTAACATTCTATAATTAGAAATGGTTTTCTTTTAATATATAGTAGTGATAAGTTAAAAAATGTTTTTTATTAATAGGTGAAGAGTTTTATTATTGTATGATATTAAACTAATTAAATTTAGCATTACATTAACATTGTTTTTTCATTACTAAGATTTTGTTTGTATCTAACTCGACTTTAGAGTTACAATAAGTCAGTCTTTAACTTTACAGTCCCAAGAAACCCAAACAACCTTAACTTGTTCCTTGAACTCTTGAAAGGGATTTTGCACTCAAAAGTTCAAAACAAATCTAATAAAGAAGCATGTGTGTATGGTTATGAGGAATTTGAGTCAACTCGTTTAAGCTATTGGTCTCAGCTCGATGATTATTAGCTTGATGTTTATTAGCTCAATGGTTATAAGTTTGGCTCACTTTAAAGACATACATAAATGTTTCAAATATTTGAATAACATATGAAGCAAAAAGCATACTTCAGGCAAAAAAGTAAAACAGCTGCAGCCATCAATATGTGATCATATACAAGAACAAGTGGTCCTAAATTACTCATGTTGGCTAAGTTACAACAAAAAAAATGTGAGTCTCAACGAGTGCCATGACTGCCATAGAAGCGAGCAGGGATAGGGTCTGAGCTGGTTGGTAGTAAGTTGTAATGGATACAACAGATTCTTGTGGTCAGGGGAGACAGGAGTACAAAATCCGGCCATAGAAAGAAGCAAAAGGACGTAAGTGACCCGTTTGACTCCCATCGCTAGCATGTGTATAAAAAATCACTCATTTGAAAAAGCAAACAAACATGAAACGCCAGAACTTACATGACACATAAGTATAAATCTGTTGTGTCCTGATACTCATGTTCTTTACTGGATTGTTTTTGTAACATATGTAAGATACTATTCAATCTTCTATAATTCACCTAAACAAATCAATAATTGCTGATCAATGTCAATCCCTAATCGTATCATTCATTCATGTTCTTTGATTTTAATATAGACATATGCTAACGTGCAATTACTAGAAGCAAATAATTACTAGTCAATCTTCCAACATAACATTAGCTACAATCCAAGCACATCTATGAGGACTTGGCTCAACTATTTTTAACCATTGGTCTTATATCAATGGTTATAAGTTTGACTCGCTTTAATAACATATAAATGTTTCAAAATTATAAACAGATAAACAAACAAAAGAAAAAACATACATCAAACGTAAAAGTATAACAATTTCAGATATGAATACGCCACATATACAAGAATAATTGGTACAAAATTACTCATTTCCTTTATAAATATGTGATACCTAGCAAGATAAACTAAATCGAATAATAAAAACTGATGTAATACTTACAGCTTGATATTGGCACCTTGCCATCAACCTTTTTAATGAATCATAGAATTCAGCTCGTCAAGCAAAAGTAGTGTTTCCATATATGAACTCGTGTACATACCTCACTTTCCATTAATCCCACCATCATTAATATGCCCTGACAAGGGTTCATAAACTCCAATTCTAGACTCTTTATAATTATCCAGCTCCAAGAAAGCTTCACCATTGTTCCTAAACCCCAATACCCTATAGTTGACATCCACTAGTTGTGGATTTCCTATCATTGTTGTCTCCTCCATAGTCACTGTCTGAATAGCCCACAAGCTCCAATGGAGAATATTTAGGATACCATAATCCCAAAGTGGGATAGCACCTAAGATACCTAAAGATCCTTTTGACAGCATGAAGATGACACTCTTTGGGAGTCACTTGATGACGTACACATGTACACACAACAAACATGATGTCAGGTCTAGAGGCAGTAAGATACATGAATGAACCAATCATTGACCTATAATGCCTGACATCAACATCATTTCCATCTCCAATCTTTCCCCAAGGGTGTTCCCTATACATGGGGGTGCGAGCCCGTTTCTCATGAGGGGAAAAACCAGATTTCTTCAAAATTTCAACTACATATTTGTCTTGAGATATGAAGATACCATTTTCTTTCTGTTGGACTTGAAGACCTAGAAAGAAGTTCATCTCTCCCATTGCACTCATTTGAAATTTATCAGTCATCAGTTTGGAGAAATCATCACTCATCCTTTGGTTAGAAGAACCAAAGATGATATCATCAACATAGACCTGCACAAGAAGAAAATCCTTCCCTTCTTGTTTTGTGAACAAAGTTTGATCTATTGTCCCCCTTTTGAAACCATTTTCCACCTAGTATGTGGAAAGAGTACCATACCAAACTCTAGGGGCTTGATGAAGGCCATACATGGCCTTTTTAACTCTACAAACCTTGCTTGGATGCTCTGAATCTTCAAAACCAGGAGGCTGCATAACATACACTTCCTCTTGGATTGTGCCATATAAGAAAACACTTTTAACATCCATCTGATAGACTGTGAAACCCATGCAAGAAGCATAGGCTAGGAAAATCCTTATTGCTTCTATTCTAGCAACATGTGCAAAAACCTCTTCAAAGTCAATGCCTTCTTCTTGTGTGTAACCTTGAGCAACCAGTCTTGCCTTGTTTCTTATCACAATACCTCTCTCATCTCTCTTGTTCCTTAGAACCCAACGTGCTCCAATATGTCTCACATGCTTGGGATAATCCACAAGCTCCCAAACATCCTGAATTGCAAACTGGTGAAGCTCATCCTGTATTGCTTCAACCCAGCTTGGTTCTTGGAGAGCATAAAAAATCTTCTTGGGCTCATTCTATGATAGAAAGCAAGCAAATAAACATTCTTGAACCAAAGGGATATCATCCTTTTTGTGAATGTTGGCAATGAATCCTCCTATAGGATTCTTCGTCCTTCTTGTTTGAACTGGTGAATTGATGGGACCAATGATTTGGGTAGAAGGGTGAGCTTTGGACACTTTTGTAAGAATTCCTCCCTCAAACAATGTGTTATCATGCACTGTAGATTCCAAGGTGCCATGATCCTCACTATCATGATTTTCATACTCATTTGAACTATGAAAAGCATTGTCAGCGTTTGGATTTGTGACACTGACACCTTCATTGGATATGAAATTTTCACCAAGTTCAAGCACATCTTTGTCAGTGGATGAAAGCAATGTGTCAGCGTTTGGATCAGGTGTGTCAGCGGCTGAACTACTTTTGTCAGCGGATGAAACACTTTCACTTACTTGCTCTTCTTTCCACTTCCCTTTCAGCAGCAGATGCCTGAATGAATTCTTCACTCCAAATGGTTAAATCCACAAAAGAAAGTGTGGGAGTGAACTCATCTACTTGTGATCCTTGCATCTTTGTAGCATGTATACCTGCATTATCAACAATAGTTTCTTCCACAATCTTTGGAGAGGTCTCCAAGACAACTGGATTAGTAACAGGCAAATAAATCATGGACCTAGATAATGGCTCTAAATCAAAAAGCCAGTCTGTTCTATTAGCAGGATCACTAGGTTTACTCTCCAAAAAGGCAACATGTACATTTTCTATTATGACCTTATCTCTCTTGTGGTAAACCCTATACCCTTTGCTGTTAATTGAATAACGCACAAAATATCCCTCGTCACCTTTTGAATTAAACTTACATAAGGTTTTCACTAGGATTAAGTATCACTACATGACATCCAAAGGGTCTAAGAAAATCTATATTAGGTTTTCTGTTCCAAAAGAGCTCATAGGGGGTCTTATTGTGAATCTTGTTGGCCAAGGCTCTATTCTGAACATAACAAGCAGTATTCACAGCCTCATCCCAAAATGCAATGGGTAACTTAGCATATGCCAACATGGTCCTAGTTGCTTCCATAAGAGTTCTATTTCTTCTTTCAGCTACACTATTTTGCTGTGGAGTTCTAGCTATGCTAGTCTCTTTAGTAATCCCCTTATCCACACAGAAGGCATCTAATAGATCATTCTAAACTCTCCACCGTTATCACTTCTAAGAATGTTGACTGTAAACCCTGATTTCTTTTCCATTTGATTAATAAAATTAATTAGGGTTTTGGCAGTATCATTCTTTTTAGCGAAAAAGAAGGTCCATGTAAACCTAGAATGAGCATCAGTGACCACAAAGCAATAAGACTTGCCATTTAAACTTTATATATTAGTATGTCCAAACAAGTCCATGTGAAGCAAGTGTAGTGGTTTAGAACTGGAATGAACACTCTTAGACTTAAATGAGGACTTGTGTTCTTTGCCTTTAAGACATGCAACACAATTATGATCATTGTGGAATGCTTTTGAGGGCAATCCTGTCACAAGATCATGCCTCACAAGTCTGTTCATGTTCTTAAAGTTAATTTTACCTAACCTTCTGTGCCATAAGATACTCTCATCTGCTGAAGCTTTAGCATATAGACATGACAAGTTATTACTCATTTTAATCCCTTGTAAATTAACATTATAAATGTCCTTATGTCTAGGTGTTCTAAATTCAATGAACTTATCAGCAAGTAACACATAGTCTTTACTCAAGACTAAACATTCAGTATAAGTAAAAAGAACTTTATTTTTGTTGTCACATACTTGTGACACACTAAACAAATTATAGTCAAGTTCTTTTACTAGAAAAACTTCATCAAAACGCAAGTTGTTAGTGATAAGAGTGCCATTGCCTAATATAGTTTCAAATCCTCCTCTAAAGTACACTTTTTCACCATCTGGAATAGGAGTAAAGTTTGTCAACTAGTCTTCCTTTCTAGTCATGTGCCTTGAGCATCCACTATCCCAATATCCATAATCATTAACGTGTTTTGGAATGCCCCGCACATAAAGAAAACAAATCAGTTTTCTTTAGGAATCCAATCCTTAGTAGACTTGGATCCATTTGGTTGTTCAACAAAAATATACTTGTTTCTTGTAACAACCCCTTGTTTATCCCTTTGAACATTAAACATCCAGTTTGTCCCAACATGCTTTTGAAGATATTTAAACCTATTGCATGTCATGGAGACACCATTAAAAGTTGATGACTGGTCTTATTTAGGTCTCTATGTTAGGTTGGATGATGCCTTAGATCCCTTTCCCTTAGGTTGTAAATACTTGTTATTGTTGGGTCTAACATTGGGTCTGACAGCTGCTAATTGTGGCATTTTCATACCAAACTTAATTCTGTCAACGACTGGTTTTGTTATGTCAACGGATGATTTGTTCTTCTCAGCGTTTGAATTAGGGTTTGCTACAGGAACCCACTGTTTGTTAGACCAAGTATTGGTCTTTTGGAAGGGTCTTTGTCCTTGGGTGTTAGTTGCCTTAGATAAATAAGGAGTTGGTCTAGTGGCATGTGGTCTAGTATGAACATAAGGCTTTGGGTTGACCATGGTTGACTTATTGTCAGCGGCTGGTTTGTATCCACTGACACACCTATAAGCCAAATGTGAGAAGCTCCCACATGAATAACAAGCCTTTCTAGACATAACCTTAGGTCTAGGTTCATAAAATCTAGTCACATTAACACTAGCTCGACTCTTTGGTGATCTAGGTTTTCTATAAATTTCAACATACTTAACACTGTATTTGCTTTTATGTTGTGAGCCAAGGTCAATAGGTTTGTCAGTATAAGGGTTAGTGATGATAATGGGTTTGGGGTGAGTCTGTTCATCACTAAGAAGTCCTCCTTTAACAAAGAGAGAAGGGTTGGCCTTCTTCCAAAGGTCAAGGTCAGTCACCCTTTGCTTGTATTCCTCAACTGGTGTGAGCTCACATGGTGGAGGAGTAAATTCCTCCACTTGGAACTCTAGAATACTAGTCCAAGACAACTCTTTCTTAAGAACTCCATAGAAGTCACCTGCTGGGGGTGGAACAACAACATATTCCTTAGAATGCATCCCAATCCCAGACACGTCTTTAGGGTTTATCTGTTCACTTATAACCTTTTCTAGGGTTTGACTAGCTTTTTCAAACTTTTCAATTTTAAGCCCCACATTCTCTCTAGCTTGAATGACCTCATCTAGCTTTAGTTTCAATTCATTATTAGCTTATATATAAGAAGCTTTTGCTTCAGAACTAAGTGCTAGATCCCTTTTAAGAACAATATTTGATCTTTTAGGTTAAATTCCATGTCCTTATATTCTTGCACCATCCCATCTGATTGTGCAAGTCCCCTTTTGTAGTTTGAAATAGTGATATTCAACCCAAGAATATCAGATTGAAGCTTTAAAATTTCTTTATTAAGTTATTAGTGTTAAGTCTACAACCCTTACTACAAAAAGTATCATCATATACCTCATTATTTGATGAAGAAGAGGATCTGGCCATGAGAGCATATTGAACATGCTCTTCATCCTTTTCAGCAACCAAAGCTTGATTCTCTACTTCGTTCATGTCTAGAAAGCTCCAATCAAATCCAACGCCATCAATTCCTTGCATGGCTACCATGGCTTTAGGTTCAGCATCTTCAACTTCGATGATCTGCCTAGTATTCTGTCCTCCATCATTCCTCTTGGGAGATCTGCATTCTCTAGCAAAGTGTCCCATTCTATGACAACTGAAACATTCAACTTTGGATTTATCAAATCCAACAGTCTCTTTGCTATTGAAAGTCATCTTTCTTCCAAATCTCTTGTTCCATCTACTGGCTCTTATTGTAACACCCCACTTGGATAAGTGAACCGTTACGTGTATTTTATGGTGTGTCATCAAAGCATAAGGTAAATGTCCTAAAACATTAACTGACCATAAAAGAAAATACCGGAATCAAACATCGGCAATCCAAACATAAGCCCAAAACATGAAAAGTAAAAATACTGAAGGAAAGGACTAAACAATGTCCAAATAAGCAGAATAATGTAAGTACATAAGGTAAGAAGTATGGATAGCTTCCATCCCAATGCACATGCTCTTAGAATCCTAACAGCGTCCTGGTGTACCTGCCGTTAGAACATGAAAGGGAACTACGGCTGAGCATAACGCTCAGTGAACGGATATAAAACATGATAAGGAATTACTGAAATGAAACAGATGATAAAATACTGAAGCTGTAAAACTGATAAGTAAAGTTGCACCAGAAATCTGTGTATAATCTGTAAAGCCTGATTTATAAATAATAAAGCTGAACTGTTATCTGTTAAATCTGAAAACATGCATTTACTGTATTTTAATTTCCAGAGCTTATATAGGTCATGTGCTGTAACAACGGTGCATGAATAACTGGAGGGGTGACCTCGTCATGCTATAGAGGGGTGACCTCTAAATAACTGTAGAGGGGTGACCTCTAAATAACTGTGCTGGGTGGAGGGATCAGCTCCAATGTGAAGGATGTAGAGCACACACCACATTCACCCTGATAACTTGTAAACTGATAAGCCTAGGATGCATCCATATGCCCCACTAAACATACATATAAAAATGGCCAAACTGAACATGAGTGGGACGATGCAGGATATCACTCTCCTGCATGTGAGTCACGACACCGGTGCCTCTAGTGCCATGGTTACGGTACCTCCGTAACTAGTACATAAACTGGTCATGCTTGTATATAATGCTCAGGCAATTAATTTAGTTATTAACATGATTACTGATAAACTTAAACATATACTGGGGAAAAACATTTGGCTGCAAACGGGGAATCTTAATCATGCATAAGAAAGGAAGTCCTTACTGATAGGACGGAAAATCCGTACCTCTAGTCCAGTAACTGACTGAATGGAAGATTGAACGAATACTACTCGGGCTTTCACGGAAGCTACAATAATAATAGACGTGAATAAGTTACCTGATTATTATTTAATTTAATGTTCTTATTTTTCTCATTTACTTATTTTATTTCTGACGTTTATGCTCTTTAATTATAATTCACTCTAATATATTAACGTCCTACTATTATTACGATACAAACGTATTCTGACGTTAATTAAAATTACTATAATAAGTAACTTGTTAAAATATAAAGTTTCTAGTTAGCAAGTTTCTAAAACAATTTAATTTGTATAATAAAATTATACCCTTTTAAAATATTATAACTATTTTAATTTAACTCATTTAAAATACAATTTAAGACATTTATAAAACAATTAATAAAAGTTATAATATTAAAACTCTTCGTTTTATATGTTTACTACGTCCCGAGCCTACCGAGATACCCCTTCTCGGTCGCACTAAACAAATCAACATAATATACAAAATCTGTCTATTTGAATCTGCGACAGGAAAACTGTCGCTAAAACTGTCAATAAAAGCTGAAATTCCAAAACTGTCAATAAATAGTCCTGCGACAGAAAGTTCTGTCGCAAAACTGTCACTAATTTCGTTTTAAAAACCTACTATTTTTCTGTCTAAACTTCCCACTACTTTCTATATGTTTTCCCACTGCTTCCTATGTCTTTCCCACTGCTAATAGTACGTTCCCCCTGCTTTCACTGTGACAAACCCAAACACCCCATGCTTGCGTGATAACCCCAAACAACCCCTGCTTGTTTCGTTTTTGGCTACTGTTGGGGAACCCGACACCAAGTCACCCCTGTATGGGTCACGACTGGCCAACATTCACCACACCGAGACCTTATGGTCTCGGTCTTGCTGACCAAATTAAAACCCGACGCCCCTTCTTCATTATAATTTCGTTCTTTTTTCAATCTTAATTAAACCAAATCTTGATAAATACGAGTGATACCTGTGATTTGAGGGAGAGTGATGATGATGCCAAAATCAGTGAGGAAAACGAGGCCTATCCCCTTCCTCTCTGTCTGATTATAGTCGACGCCCCCCCCCCCCCCCTTTTTTTGTCTTTTTTTGTCGGCATGTTCCAAAACCCTAATCGCTTCTTTTTTTTTTTTCTTCTTCTTTTTGCCGTCTGTTTGAGAGAGAAGGGATTTCTCCCTTTTGTTTTATTTTCTTTCCAAACAAAGTCGGGCTCCAAGGCCCATTCCCTTCTATTTTTTTTTCAAAACAGCCCACCCAACACATTTTAGATGTGTGTCTTTTATTTAATTTTTGATCGTGTAAACTTGTCTTAGTTCTCGTGTTTTAAATTTTTGAGTCGTAGTATTTATTTTCTGTAATAATACTTATGTAATACGGAATAACTAATATTAATTATTTTTTGAAATAATTAATTATGTAACGTTTAAATAAAACTAAGGCTGCGTACAGTTAACGTTCCTGGATTTTTCTGAATAATTTATTACGTCATGTTTTACTTAAAATTGAGACTATGTATAATTAATGTTCTTGAATTTAAATTGCGGGTTTTACAATTCTTCCCCTCTAAAAAAAATAATTCATCCTCGAATTAAGGATGCGCTTATGCCGTGGTTTTACAATTCTTCCCTTCTAAAAAGGAGAAATTCGTCCTCGAATTAAGGTAATAAGCTGATGAATTTATAAAAGCTGAAAGGACATATGTACTGAAAGAGCATGAAGTCTGAAAAGACATATAAGTTGAAGGATCATTCGTCTTCTAATTAATACATAATGTTGCTGAATGGTATAAACATAACATGACTTAAGTGAACATGTAACGTGACGTGACTGAAGAGGACATGGAACGTAACATGACTGGAAGAACTTAACTGGATTTATTGGAGGAAAATGATGAGAGGTCCGGATGGACTCCTCCGTTTCAAGTGGCTTCCCGCTCGAAACGGTTCCTTTAAAGATCTTGACATATTGAAAATCTTGGTCCTGATGACCCTGTCCTGATAACTACTGAAATAGTTTCTGGCTCCATACTTAAGATGGATTTTCTGAATCTGATAGAATGAATACGCTATAGCATGTAGTATACATGAAATGGTACGTACAATATTCTGAGAGGATATCATTTATTCTCTGAGCAAGCTGTTGAGAACATATAGGGACGAACTACGTGAACAATTTTGAACGTGCTACGTGAGCAATTGTGAACGTGGTTCATGATCATAAAAGGATTACTGTGCATGAAATATATCATGAATGTGATACGTGAAGCATACCGTGGATGTGCCACCAGAACATATCATGAATGTATGTTAACTGAGGAAGGAATGCCAAACGATACGGTCTGAGATGTGAAACGTCTGCCTGGTTATGTAAAAGTTGTGCTAAACGTGAATTTAGTTTCTTAAGTTTTCTGTAACCATACTCATTAACAAGCTGGGAAACGTGTATCGTGAGATGGAACACGAATCTGAACGTGAAAAATGTCATGAATACGGACGTGAACTTAAAACATGAGATAGTACAAAATATGGACTGAAACATCATAATGTGAACGTAAGGCGTAAACGTGAAGGTGGACGTAAACGCGATCGTGAACATGAACTTGAGTGAAACTCGCGAACGTGAACTTTCTATCTGATATGATGGTTGAGGGAATACCGAGAAATCGTACGATTTATTCTTGAATTCCCTGCAGATCCGCTACTGCGTAATCCTTTCGGATGAAAGGAAACGTATAAGTTGGGTTAAATAGTCGACTAAGACTTAGGTAGTATCATACTTCTCTTGCGTCTGTGGTAACTGATAATAACTTCCATGGAATCCTGCCTCATTTATGTTCAGAAATTCAAAGGGTTGTAGTAGCTTACTAGTATGTCGGTGTTCTATCTTGAACTTGCTGGAATGGCAGGCATTAGATATGAACATAGCCGCCTCCACGTGTTATACTGTTTCTATCAAAATTCTGCCTGGAATTTTGGTACATTCTGGTGGAAATCTGGTTGAATAGCTATGGAAGAATTTTTAGCGAGAACTGTCAACAATTTTTTTTGCGGTAGCAGTCAATTGAGTTCTAAAAAAATTTTGTAGTTCTTTCACAGGCGTCGGTCGGGACCATCAGGTGATGGCCTTCACCTTCACAGGATTGTCTAAAATTTCTTTCTGCTGAAATAAGGTGGCTCAGAAATGCCAATTTGTCCAAGTGAAATTTATATCTGGAAAGTTGTGTATAAAATTACTCCTATTGAAGATTCTGTACAAAGGTGAGAAGATGAGTCTCGTGTTCTTCTCTAGCATTAGGCAGATCATAATGTGATCTTGTAAAAAATAAAAAAAAGTTCAGTGGTCGATACGTGATCTCATGATACCGGCCTTCTTCCTGATAGACAGAAACGGTGCTCTTCCTGGTGGTGCGCCATGGCGAATAAATCCTCATTCCGTTAATCCTTGCAGCAACTGCTGCAATTCTTTTAACTTAGCTGCAGCCCTGCGATTTAGTGTTCTGAAAACAGGTTCTTTCCTTGAGACAAGCTCGATGTTAAACTTTGTCTCGTGGTTAGGGAGGGATTTCTAGATACCCTTCTGGAAATACATCCGAAAACTCTAGAAAATCTGCTGGTCCTGAATTTAAGGAGCTTTAGAAATTGATTCATAACTGGTAGCTAAAAGTCTTCGTAGCTATGGACTGATAAGTCACGCGCTTGTAAGGCAGAAAAAAAATTGTACTGATTTTTCTGGCAGAAATAAAATGAATAATTTCAGGAGTTGGTAAGACAGATCTCGTCGTTAACTGAAAGGATAACTTTAATAACCATGGTTGGTACTATGGAGTCTTTTCTGGCTGAGAGACAGGTAACTACATGATTTAAGATAAAGCTGGCATAGGAACACGTGAAGTAAACATGGCGATTTTTCACTGAATGTGTTCGTTTGCAACCTCACAAAATGAATATTGCGTGTTTAACCTGACTAATACTCTAGTGGTGGTGACTGAATTTTTAATGATCTGCTTCATGCGTGGTATAATAGAACGGGTATACCCCTTTCTGAATGGTACCCTGAATTACTGAGGGACTGGTTTAGAAACATACTGGAGTTATGAGTTTTGACTCGTATTTTTAAAAATATTCGTATGACATGTACCATGACTGGTGTCTTGATATGTATCTTCCGCAATGATACCTGAGACCTGTTTCTTGACATATGTTTTAGTAGATGAATCTGAACAAGGCTGAAAATTTTTGGAAACTGCTAGGATTGGCGGACCGGTTAGACTACTGACCTCTGTATTTATGGTCATGTCCGTTCCAGAGTTCCGATGTTTACTGACTGATTAATTATAAGCACGGTGGTTGTCACTACTGCTTTGTTTGTCACTTTATGACGGTCATTATCATGACCGTGATTCATGTAACTATTTTACTGAGTGGCCGGCTGGGTTCCGGTTCCCACTCTTCTGGATGAAAGGTTAGCTGAGTAAAGTGTGACACCTAGCTGAGAAAGTAAAAGCATGGAATGGAATGGTTGTGTTTGATGGTTGAAATTTACTCTTGTCAGAAATTTCAGATTTATAGTTTTCGTCCTTGCTCTACAGCGTCTTTATAGTATAACAGCATCAACATCAGCATCTTGAGAAATCTCCAAAGTATCAGCAACATCAGCATTTGTGAGGTCTTCAAAGTGTTAGCAGCATCAGCATCTGGCAAAATCTTCAACTCACGAGCAGCATCAGCACTTGGTAGAATATCGACAAGTGGAAACGCCTGAGATGATTGAGGATCGATTAGCAATATCCATGGAGTAGGGTACCTAGTGCACCTAGACTACTGTACATAAAGTACAAAATGAATATTGCACATGGAGTATATCTGAGACACTGTACGTGGAGTACACATGAAATAATGTACATGAAGTATAACTGAGACACTATACATGGGGTGCATATGGAATATTGTACATGGCACTGGTGGAAATTTTATGGAATGATCGATACTGGCGTCGCTTGTCTGACATGATCAAAGAAATAAATTGATTTAAACAGTAGTAAACTGAACTGAACTGAATAACATGATAGCCAGGTGATTCCTGCGTAGACTTAATGTTGGTTGTATAAAGGGCTCGAAAGTATGGTTTAAACGGAGTTTCATCAATGTCCAGTATAAGGACATGATTGATAAAGACTAGAACATGATTTATCATTAAATAGGATTTTACTGTAATTCTTCTGTATCTTAGCATGAAAACATCATCACCTTGCTGAAAACGTAACCCTCATAAAGAGACATGAACTTAATCAGCATGAAAACGACATCCACTTGAGAGTACAAACTTGACTAATATAAAGAACATGAAAAGATAATCGACTGAAGTTTAACATCAACTGGTGTGGATGGCTATGGTTCAATCCACATATTTCAAGGAGCAAAACATGTGACTAAGTATGGGCGATTCTGGTTTCGATTCATACTTGTCAAAATTTTCTGAGAACTGTCATGTATAGAATTTACAATCTGCGACTAAATATGAATGGTTGTAGTTCAATCCATACTTGTCAAAATTTTAAAATGTCTTGATATGAGCAAAGGTGAACAACTATGAATCGGTTCAAAAAAAAAAAACTTCGACTGAAAAACATGAAATTTGACCTGAACAATGGTGAACGTTTATGGCTGGTTCACTAAGTAATATTTGACTGAAAACATGAATCTGACATGAGTAAGGGTAAACGCCTATGGGTCGGTTTACCAATACAAAATCTGAACGGGCAAGGGTGAACGCCTATGGGTCGATTCACCAAAACAAAATTCGCAGAAAAGCACATGCGCCTAAATATGGCCAGTCATGTACCAACCTTTTACTTAGTCAAAAGCTTTAAGAAAACCGACTGATAACTGAAGAAAACTGACTGATAAATGCATGAGAAACATGAAAGATGACAATGCCAAAATACAGGAAGTTCTTGGTGACTACCCACTAGTCACAGGTCAAGTTTTTGAGCCTACAGGTCGAACCTATAGCTCTGATACCATAATTGTAACACCCCACTTGGATAAGTGGACCGTTACGTATATTTTATGGCGTGTCATCAAAGCATAAGGTAAATGTCCTAAAACATTAACTGACCATAAAGGAAATACCGAAATCAAACATCGGCAATCCAAACATAAGCCCAAAACATGAAAAGTAAAAATACTGAAGGAAAGGACTAAACAATGTCCAAATAAGCAGAATAATGTAAGTACATAAGGTAAGAAGTCTGGATAGCTTCCATCCCAATGCACATGCTCTTAGAATCCTAACAGCGTCCTGGTGTACCTGCCGTTAGAACATGAAAGGGAACTACGGCTGAGCATAACGCTCAGTGAACGGATATAAAACATGATAAGGAATTACTGAAATGAAACAAATGATAAAATACTGAAGCTGTAAAACTGATAAGTAAAGTTGCAGCAGAAATCTGTGTATAATCTGTAAAGCCTGATTTATAAATTATAAAGCTGAACTGTTATCTGTTAAATCTGAAAACATGCATTTACTGTATTTTAATTTCCAGAGCTTATATAGGTCATTTGTTGTAACAACGGTGCATGAATAACTGGAGGGGTGACCTCGTCATGCTGTAGAGGGGTGACCTCTAAATAACTGTAGAGGGGTGACCTCTAAATAACTTTGCTGGGTGGAGGGATCAGCTCCAATGTGAAGGATGTAGAGCACACACCACATTCACCCTGATAACTTGTAAACTGATAAGCCTAGGATGCATCCATACGCCCCACTAAACATACATATAAAAATGGCCAAACTGAACATGAGTGGGACGATGCAGGATATCACTCTCCTGCATGTGAGTCACGACACCGGTGCCTCTAGTGCCATGGTTACGGTACCTCCGTAACTAGTACATAAATTGGTCATGCTTGTATATAATGCTCAGGCAATTAATTTAGTTATTTACATGATTACTGATAAGCTTAAACATATACTGGGGAAAAACATTTGGCTGCAAACGGGGAATCCTAATCATGCATAGGAAAGGAAGTCCTTACTGATAGGACGGAAAATCCGTACCTCTAGTCCAGTAACTGACTGAATGGAAGACTGAACGAATACTACTCGGGCTTTCACGGAAGCTACAATAATAATAGACGTGAATAAGTTACCTGATTATTATTTAATTTAATGTTCTTATTTTTCTCATTTACTTATTTTATTTCTGACGTTTATGCTCTTTAATTATAATTCACTTAACGTCCTACTATTATTACGATACAAACGTATTCTGATGTTAATTAAAAATACTATAATAAGTAACTTGTTAAAATGTAAAGTTTCTAGTTAGCAAGTTTCTAAAACAATTTAATTTGTATAATAAAATTATACCCTTTTAAAATATTATAACTATTTTAATTTAACTCATTTAAAATACAATTTAAGACATATATAAAATAATTAATAAAAGGTATAATATTAAAACTCTTCGTTTTATATGTTTACTACGTCCCGAGCCTACCGAGATACCCCTTCTCGGCCGCACTAAACAAATCAACATAATATACAAAATCTGTCTATTTGAATCTGCGACAGGAAAACTGTCGCTAAAAATGTCAATAAAAGCTGAAATTCCAAAACTGTCAATAAACAGTCCTGCGACAGAAAGTTCTGTCGCAAAACTGTCACTAATTTCGTTTTAAAAACCTACTATTATTCTGTCTAAACTTCCCACTTCTTTCTATATGTTTTTCCCACTGCTTCCTATGTCTTTCCCACTGCTAATAGTACGTTCCCCCTGCTTTCACTGTGACAAACCCAAACACCCCCTGCTTGCGTGATAACCCCAAACAACCCCTGCTTGTTTCGTTTTTGGCTACTGTTGGGGAACCCGACACCAAGTCGCCCCTGTATGGGTCACGGCTGGCCAACATTCACCACACCGAGACCTTATGGTCTCGGTTTTGCTGACCAAATCAAAACCCGACGCCCCTTCTTCATTATAATTTCGTTTTTTTTTCAATCTTAATTAAACCAAATCTTGATAAATACGAGTGATACCTGTGATTTGAGGGAGAGTGGTGATGATGCCCAAATCAGTGAGGAAAACGAGGCCTATCCCCTTCCTCTATGTCTGATTATAGTCAACGCCCCCCCCCCCCCCCCTTTTTTTGTCTTTTTGTGTCGGCAGGTTCCAAAACCCTAATCGCTTTTTTTTTTCTTCTTCTTTTTGCCGTCTATTTGAGAGAGAAGGGATTTCTCCCTTTTGTTTTATTTTCTTTCCAAACAAAGTCGGGCTCCAAGGCCCATTCCCTTCTATTTTTTTTTCAAAACAGCCCGCCCAACACATTTTATATGTGTGTCTTTTATTTAGTTTTCGACACTTAAAATTTGATCGTGTAAACTTGTCTTAGTTCTCGTGTTTTAATTTTTTGAGTCGTAGTATTTATTTTCTGTAATAATACTTATGTAATACGAAATAACTAATATTAATTATTTTCTGAAATAATTAACTATGTAACGTTTAAATAAAACTAAGGCTGCGTACAGTTAACGTTCCTGGATTTTTCTGAATAATTTATTACGTCATGTTTTACTTAAAATTGAGACTATGTATAATTAATGTTCTTGAATTTAAATTGTGGGTTTTACACTTATACTGCTAAGAGCCATATTCCACTTGATATCCATCTCCTCAAGATCAATATTACTAATTTGTTGAAGATCTTCAAAAGAAATTGATGATCCATTGGGCAAAGAAGCAATATAGGCACATATGGTATCCAAATCAAACTCTTGTTGGTTTAAGATTTGGTGAAGCATGGTTGTATGTGTCAACGTCTGATGAGCTGCTGTCATGAGAAGATTGTTCGCTGACAAAGCAAGAGTTGTCAGCGTCTGAAGAGTCATGGTGAGAAATAAAATACATGCTTCCAGAAGGTGTTTTACTTCCTTGTTTAAGCAGAACTTCAGGTTCCATGACCTTCAGCTGATTGTAGATATCATCAAAGGTCATAGTCTTGTAAGCTTGTGTGGCCAATATTGAATTGGCATGAATTTCCCAACCATCTCCAAGAGCTCCAAGGAAAGCAGCGTTAACATCATCATCTTCAAACTCAGTTTCCATGAATGCCAGCTTTCTAGTAATGTCTTGAAGACGACTTCTCACTTTACTTAACTTTTCATTGGGTCGAGCTTTAAAGATTGTGAACTTCATTACCAACTTCTTCTTCCTTTGTTTGAGAGTGTCCTCATTACCACCATAGGTGGTCTTAAGGGCTTCCCAAAGCTCTCTAGAAGATTCATACTTTCTGAATTTGTGCTGGTTTTTGCTTCCAATAGCCAGTTTGAGAATGCTTAATGCCTTCATGTCAAGCCTTCTATCGGCTATCTCTGCAGCTGAGGTGACTCTTCCATCTTCAGGTCTAGGAATCAAATCTTCAGGCTTAGCATTGGATGTTCTCCTTTTGTCAACAGAGTCTAAGATCTTTTGAGCCTGGTTGAACTTGTTTCCAAGCTCAACAACCTTCCAAAGAAAATAGTTGTCCACTTGAAGATATTGCTCAAAATTGAACTTCAAGATTTCAAAGTTATTAGGGTAAAGCATAGGGATTTTGAGGTTATGGTTTGAGGATCCTGAACTTTGGTTTTATGAGGTTGAGGTCGACATGACGATTTTAGGGTTTTTGAAAAATTAGGGTTTTGATGTTCTTCTGATCAAAGTTCCTCACCAAGCTCTGATACCACTTGTTGATCCCAAACTTTGATCGATTAAGCTTTGTGTTATCGAGATTGAATCAAGTATAACACGTAGAGAAACTTTGTTTTTATAAAAATCTAAGTGTTATGCGGAATTAACACTTAAATCAAAGAACAAAACAAAACACAATGTATACCAAACTTTCACTTGTATTAATAAACGATGAAGTACAATGAAAGTATTCAGAATATGTATCAGTGACAAACCCTAAGACCTCCTTCTATAACATAAGGAGTCTTGAACAATAATCTATCTATCAACTATTCTAGGAAAAGATAAACATTAAGAATACAATGTAGAACATATCTTTTTCTAAGTATATAAACGTGTTGACTAAGTAGTTGATAACAACTGGGATTGCCATTGTCAGCGCTTGAATGTTTCTTGTCAGCGTCCAATTTGTTAGCGCCTAAATAACTCTTGTCAGCGTCCAAAATCCTTTTGTCAGCGGCATAGTGATGTAGCTAATTTTATTCCCAACAGTAACATACAAGTAGACGATGTCGGGGGTTAGTGTAATTGATGTGGTAGTTGTTTATGAATTCGGGGTTGTCAATAAAAGACTTTCATTGCTTCGAAACTAAATGGAATTGGATAATTGATTAGACATGAATCATTTTAATGATTTCTGATTGGATCTCGAAAGGTATGATCAAACATAATTTAGTTTTGGTTTAAGGGTTTCTTCCTCACAAGTTGCAAATTAAAAGTAAAATTAAAACGATTAAGCTATCTAGCAAACCGACGAGAGATAGAGATGGAGATGGAGGAGAACACGTTTTGGGTTCTCAATACGCTCCTTTTACTTCTTAATAGGGTGAGCATTTGGACCGTTATCCAGACCGGACTGGATAATTTGGTCCAATTATCGGTTCGAAGTTTTGAATTATTTCGATTCTCGGTTCAATTCGGTTTTATTAAAAACCCGTGAATTGTGCCTATTAAAATCGGACCGGATCAAAAACCAAACAAGACATGACCGATCCGTATCAAATCAGACCATTTCGATCTAGTCTCGGTCCGAAGTTTTAGCTCATTTCGATTCTCGATTTGATCTTAGTTCAGCCGGACCAGTTCAATCCAGATCCATCCAAGGCTTAGCCTTATCTTAAAATTGTTTACAAGCATTTTGATTCATTTAGGTGCCGTCTGGTTCAAGATATTAAAATTTTATAATTCTAAATTTTAGTAAATTAGTTTTCTTAAGAATTAAAAATTTCAGAATTTAAAATGCCTACGCATGTTTGTTTGACAAAATTTATACAGTAATATTTTAAAATCTTGATTTTGTGTTGAATCAATTAACGAAAAAATATTTTTTATAAATTTTTTATTGAAAAGAGTAAAAATTGAATTTTAAC
This sequence comes from Glebionis coronaria, assembly GCA_025667525.1. Lineage (NCBI taxonomy): Eukaryota > Viridiplantae > Streptophyta > Magnoliopsida > Asterales > Asteraceae > Glebionis > Glebionis coronaria. The sequence goes on from JANFOE010000072.1 coordinate 827,400, forward strand.
TTTTTATAAAAAATTATATAATTTTTTTATATAATATTTATATAATAGTTATATAAAATTTATGTAATATTATTAAAATAATTGTATAAAGTTTATAAAAGTTTTATATAATTTTTTCAAAAAAAAAATTATTATACAAAATTTCAATAATTTTTTTATATAATTTATATAAATTTTAGTAAAAAATTATATAAATTTTATAAAAAATTCTATAAATTTAATAAAAATTTTAATAAAAAAATTCTATAATTTTTATACAGAATTTATATAAATTTTTTAAAAAATTTCTATGAATTTTTATGTAAATTCTATTTTTGCTATTTAAAAGAATAGAAACAAAAAAAATAATTTTTATATAAATTTTTAAAATTTTATAATTTTTTATATAAACATAAAAACCTCAATAAAAACGACTAGAAAAAGATTTATAAAAGATAATTTTCAAGTAAATTTAAAAGCCTCACTTTTTGGAGTAATTCTAATTTCCTTCATTTTAAGAATTCGAAGAATTTTAAATTTTTTTTTTAGTCATACCAAATATAATATTTTAAAGAAATTAAAATATAAATATTTTAAATATTCCCCAATATCTTTCGATATCTCCAACCAAACAAATACCTTATAATAAAACAAATTTTATTTTTTTTCTAGATTTTTTTTTCTAATGGTGAGTTTGTAAAATAATATATTTAGTTATAAGTCGCATAGAACTTATAATAAAACAAATTTATTTTAACATCTAGATGTATGATTTTTTTTTTCGCGTTTAATGTTTTGTTTTGTGATTATGATATTAGTACAACTAATAATAATTCACGTTGTGGTATATATAAAATTCTATTATGTATTAATATCAGTGTTTAAATATTTTTAGAGAGAATTGCATAAATCGTCCTTGAAGTTTGAATATTTTGCACGTTTTGTCCCAAATATTTTGAAAGTGCTGATATCGTCCCAAAATCAAACTATTTTGCAAATTTTCATCCTTGAGGTTTTGCTATCTTGCATGTTTCGTCCCAAATATTTTGGCATTTTGCGTATTTTGTCCCAAGAATTTTCCCCATAAGGACGATACTTGCATTAAAATTATATAGGGATGATTCTTGCACTTTCGTAACGTTTAGGAGAAAACATGCATTTTGGCCAAACTTTAAGGACGATTTATATAATTTAGTCTATATTTTATGAATTTTTTTATGTTTAAAATATAAAGTCTATAAAGTACAAAATGTAAGAGATATTTATTTATTTTCAAAAATTATTATAAAAATATTAAAAAAAATTATTTGTTTATTTTCACATGTGATAACAACCTTTTCAAAAATATCTTTAGTGCCAAATGAACTAGCCTAGTTGGTTATTTCAAAACGTTCTTCTCTATGTTCTTCGGTGTTACTCTCTCTCATCACAATTATTCATATGGATAAAAATATGTTTTTTGCTTTGTATGTTGACAATTTTTTTCTTTTAAGACTTTTAACTTATCAGTTTTATATTTATGTACTTTGAACACTATAATTTTATAACAAAATAATAAAAATAATAAAAATAACAATAGAAACATCGTCATAATGTTGTGCGTGCCACCCTTGTTTTATATTTATGTACTTTTAGACTCTAATGATACCGAATATTCTTAGCAAAGTTAAAAACACTTATGTCTATCTTTCATAAAGTTTTTGTTAGAAAAAAAGTATATGCATAAAACATTTGATCACAAAATTAATGTACCCGTCGCTGCTAGTTACCTTTGTTTGATGGTAAAAATATCGTCACCTAATATAATTCGTGACCGGAACTAGGAAATAAGGTTGTAGGGGACAAAAAAACTTTTTTTTACAATAGCGACAAAATGTGAAAAAAAGTAGTATCGAAAAGATAAATCGAGTATTTTTACTTAAAAATGACGGATTTATAAGGTTTTAAAACGTTAAATGGTGGAATTTAATATATGGACGGGGGACAATTTGAATTTTTAGTGAGGGGCGCTTTCAAAAAAATGTCAAAATCGAAGAAAAAATACAATAAAATCTTATCTAACCATGGGGACAACGGACCCCCATAATGTCTACATACATCCGTCCCTCAATATAATTAGAGACACCTTTAGACTATATATAAATTGCGTATACTAACTAATGCTAAAGTTGGTTCCCAAAGATAATATTTTACCATCTTCAATACTTCAACTTTTAAGCTTCAAATTTGAATTTTAGTTCCCCAATAAACTTAAAGTGTTTCACGTGATACTTATACTTCTTTTGGACAATGTTTTAAAAACCGGTTTGACCCGGCCGGTTCAGCCGGTTGAACCGGGAACCGGAGTGATGACCGGACCGTTGTGAGCCGGGTTTTTACTGAAACCGAACTATATTGAACCGGCGGTTTTTGATCAACCCGGGTCGAACCGTCGACCGGAAACCGGCCGGTTCAACATATATCAAAAGAAATATGAAGAATGATCCATATCAGTAATGTAACTGGAAAATTTTTATGTGTAATTAAACCATACACTTTTTAATGTTGTTAAAGGATTAATTGATTGGAGTTTAGATCTCTTCTTGTATTATGGTGTGATGAGGAGGATCCATCTTTCTGGAGAAAATAAGGTGCACACTCGATTGAGGATCTCTTGTAGGATTGGTGGCTGATGAAAATAGGTTTGGTTTATGTAGGATCTTTGTTTTTTGTTCTCTGAGATTTGGTTGAAGAAGATGTGGAAAATGAGTTGTTTTAGGATTTCAAGTAATGACCCAGTCAAAGTGAGTGCTCCATATTTATATTGTATCCGAACCACGAGTTGATAATGATAGAAGGGAATGATTCTTATTTTCAATATATAAGTAAATGTATATTTTCTTTTGTTATTAGAATGATCACGCATGTCTTTTCTTTATATAAACTTCAAATCTCCGTAATCTTTCTTTTTTTTATGTAAAACCGGTTTGACTCGGTGGTTCAACCGGTTGAACCGGTAACCCGGTGAACCGGCTATTCAACCGGGTCAATTAAAAAACCGGGTTTTAAAACATTACATACACATACACACAATGTTTTAAAAACCGGTTTGACCCGGCCGGTTCAACCGGTTTAACCGGGAATCCGAGTGATGACCGGGCCGTTGTGAGCCGGGTTTTTACTGAAAACCGAACCGGATTAAACCGGCGGTTTTTGATCAACCCGGGTCGAACCGTCGACCAGAAACCGGCCGGTTCAACATATATCAAAAGAAATATGAAGAATGATCCATATCAGTAATGTAATAGGAAAAAATTTATGTGTAATTAAACCATACACTTTTTAATGTTGTTAAAGGATTAATTGATTGGAGTTTAGATCTCTTCTTGTATGATGGTGTGATGAGGAGGATCCATCTTTCCGGAGAAAATAAGGTGCACACTCGATTGAGGATCTCTTGTAGGATTGGTGGCTGATGAAAATAGGTTTGGTTTATGTAGGATCTTTGTTTTTTGTTCTCTGAGATTTGGTTGAAGAAGATGTGAAAAATGAGTTGTTTTAGGATTTCAAGTAATGACCCAGTCAAAGTGAGTGCTCCATATTTATATTGTATCCGAACCACGAGTTGATAATGATAGAAGGGAATGATTCTTATTTTCAATATATAAGTAAATGTATATTTTCTTTTGTTATTAGAATGATCACGCATGTCTTTTCTTTATATAAACTTCAAATCTCCGTATTTTTCTTTTTTTATGTAAAACCGGTTTGACTCGGTGGTTCAACCGGTTGAACCGGTAACCCGGTGAACCGGCTATTCAACCGGGTCAATTAAAAAACCGGGTTTTAAAACATTGCATACACATACACACAATGTTTTAAAAACTGGTTTGACCCGGCCGGTTCAACCGGTTTAACCGGGAATCCGAGTGATGACCGGGCCGTTGTGAGCCGGGTTTTTACTGAAAACCGAACCGGATTAAACCGGCGGTTTTTGATCAACCCGGGTCGAACCGTCGACCAGAAACCGGCCGGTTCAACATATATCAAAAGAAATATGAAGAATGATCCATATCAGTAATGTAATTGGAAAAATTTTATGTGTAATTAAACCATACACTTTTTAATGTTGTTAAAGGATTAATTGATTGGATTTAGATCTCTTCTTGTATGATGGTGTGATGAGGAGGATCCATCTTTTTGGAGAAAATAAGGTGCACACTCGATTGAGGATCTCTTGTAGGATTGGTGGCTGATGAAAATAGGTTTGGTTTATGTAGGATCTTTGTTTTTTGTTCTCTGAGATTTGGTTGAAGAAGATGTGGAAAATGAGTTGTTTTAGGATTTCAAGTAATGACCCAGTCAAAGTGAGTGCTCCATATTTATATTGTATCCGAACCACGAGTTGATAATGATAGAAGGGAATGATTCTTATTTTCAATATATAAGTAAATGTATATTTTCTTTTGTTATTAGAATGATCACGCATGTCTTTTCTTTATATAAACTTCAAATCTCCGTAATCTTTCTTTTTTTTTATGTAAAACCGGTTTGACTCGGTGGTTCAACCGGTTGAACCGGTAACCCGGTGAACCGGCTATTCAACCGGGTCAATTAAAAAACCGGGTTTTAAAACATTGCATACACATACACACACTGTTTTAAAAACCGGTTTGACCCGGCCGGTTCAACCGGTTTAACCGGGAATCCGAGTGATGACCGGGCCGTTGTGAGCCGGGTTTTTACTGAAAACCGAACCGGATTAAACCGGCGGTTTTTGATCAACCCGGGTCGAACCGTCGACCAGAAACCGGCCGGTTCAACATATATCAAAAGAAATATGAAGAATGATCCATATCAGTAATGTAATTGGAAAAATTTTATGTGTAATTAAACCATACACTTTTTAATGTTGTTAAAGGATTAATTGATTGGAGTTTAGATCTCTTCTTGTATGATGGTGTGATGAGGAGGATCCATCTTTTTGGAGAAAATAAGGTGCACACTCGATTGAGGATCTCTTGTAGGATTGGTGGCTGATGAAAATAGGTTTGGTTTATGTAGGATCTTTGTTTTTTGTTCTCTGAGATTTGGTTGAAGAAGATGTGGAAAATGAGTTGTTTTAGGATTTCAAGTAATGACCCAGTCAAAGTGAGTGCTCCATATTTATATTGTATCCGAACCACGAGTTGATAATGATAGAAGGGAATGATTCTTATTTTCAATATATAAGTAAATGTATATTTTCTTTTGTTATTAGAATGATCACGCATGTCTTTTCTTTATATAAACTTCAAATCTCCGTAATCTTTCTTTTTTTTATGTAAAACCGGTTTGACTCGGTGGTTCAACCGGTTGAACCGGTAACCCGGTGAACCGGCTATTCAACCGGGTCAATTAAAAAACCGGGTTTTAAAACATTGCATACACATACACACACTGTTTTAAAAACCGGTTTGACCCGGCCGGTTCAACCGGTTTAACCGGGAATCCGAGTGATGACCGGGCCGTTGTGAGCCGGGTTTTTACTGAAAACCGAACCGGATTAAACCGGCGGTTTTTGATCAACCCGGGTCGAACCGTCGACCAGAAACCGGCCGGTTCAACATATATCAAAAGAAATATGAAGAATGATCCATATCAGTAATGTAATTGGAAAAATTTTATGTGTAATTAAACCATACACTTTTTAATGTTGTTAAAGGATTAATTGATTGGAGTTTAGATCTCTTCTTGTATGATGGTGTGATGAGGAGGATCCATCTTTTTGGAGAAAATAAGGTGCACACTCGATTGAGGATCTCTTGTAGGATTGGTGGCTGATGAAAATAGGTTTGGTTTATGTAGGATCTTTGTTTTTTGTTCTCTGAGATTTGGTTGAAGAAGATGTGGAAAATGAGTTGTTTTAGGATTTCAAGTAATGACCCAGTCAAAGTGAGTGCTCCATATTTATATTGTATCCGAACCACGAGTTGATAATGATAGAAGGGAATGATTCTTATTTTCAATATATAAGTAAATGTATATTTTCTTTTGTTATTAGAATGACTAGACGAGTACCCGCGCACAGCGGCGGAAATGTCTAGCGTCACATAATTAACGATGTACGATATTTTGTCTTAAAATTGACAGTGGAAATGCCTAGCGAGTACTCATCTAGAAGCTCATGTATCAAAAGAAATACAATCTAAGAAACAATGGCAATAAACCATAACTTAGGTAAGATTCACATGCCAAAACTTATCCGAAAACCAAAGAGAAAACAAAGAGGAACGTTAAGATTTTTTTGCAAAAAATGACTAATTTAGTAGCAAATTTGAGTTTTCATGAGAGTATTGTTTGACATTCTAACTGTTTCCATAACCCTAAACTTATTGTCCTTGGCACAATGGACTAAATCAGGTATTAAAAAATAGTAAAATGGGTACGAACATTACTTACAATAGGTCTTAAAGCATCATCTTACTTGCGCATGATCCATGTTTGCAACCCAAATGATGCAGCTATGGTCTACATTGATAATCTTTTAATCACTGATATCAGTAAGCAATCTGACAACTCATAAATTCACTAACTTCCTCACAAATTTGGTTAATATCTTACTTTTTTTACTAAACTTTAATTTCCAAACACGTTTCGAAAATTTACTTCTGAAAGTAATCCATTGAGCATTGTATGATAGTGTAACAAATAAACACAACCCCTAACAGATCTTTCATAGGTAAACTGGTTGTAATGAGAAGGTTACTAAATCTTTCATATTCCCCTAAATCACGATAGCATGATCCAGCAAACTCGAGTTTCCAAATAGACTCGAACATTTCTGCCACTTCTTTGACATAACCTCGAAAAGCTTCATGACTTGTTCCCCGAACTTGATCAGCAGATGCCCGAAGGATCAGAAGTTTTTTCCATTTTCTCCCACATTCTGTCTCCAGATCTCTCAAAAGACAAAGTTGTCATTGCAAAATGGTTTTCATAAAAAACTGAAACCAAATGACGCTACATCTCGGATTCCTGTTGCTGCCTTCAATCTTGCATTTGCCAATTGAGAATTTTGTGCACAAAGTAAATCAAACGATAAATAATTGTGGCTTTTCATAGTTGGTTAGATGAAACATAAACTAATATGTTGCACCAGATTCTCAAGTTAATCATTCATAAAATTGAGTGTACAAGTGCACCACTGACATTAGGCGTTTCGCGTTTGTGAAGATTTAATGTCCACAACAAAAACGCGGGGGTACTACGGACAACAAACTGAACTGTAATGACATTTGCTGGATTTGGGATAACTTTCAAAAACTTGCAACATTAATCACCAGAAGATTTATATAGCTCCTATATAAGTTGTTTGACAAACATAGACACATACACAAGATATAATTCTTGTTTCTGATATACTCTTAGCAGTGCCATTAACCTTCTATTTTACTAACTTAAAATATAATGCGAGGTCTAAACCAACATCCTGGATAAATTCTTAAACAAAGACTCAACTTGCTCCTTATAAAAATCAGTATGACCATGAATCAAGTAAAAATAAGATTTTACCTGGCATAATTTGAAGAGTTCATACGTTTCTAAGGATTTTTAATATCTTTAAGTTTTCAACGTGAGTATCCTAATTGCAATACCTTTATCGCCAATTACCGAATGTCATAGCAAGCATTATTATATATAGATCTTATATACAATAAGAAAATAAAGAACATCTAAAGTACATAGAAAGCATCTTCATTTACATGTGTAAAGATTACGTTGAAAACATAAACGCATGCTTTTTAACATAGAATATGTAGACACTTATTATAGCATTTGATGACACCTTAGGCGACTTTTATCCTTGGTTCCCGTTTTATTTTTAGCTAACGGTCGATGCTTAAAATTTTTAGCAGTTATATTAATATTTTTAATATAATTTTATTACAGTTTAAAATTAATTTGGCTCGGATTAATGGATGTCATGGCCGCGTACATGGAGGATGTTGAGGCAAGCGGTTCGCGCACTCTCCCATCCTTCCATTGTTCGCGGCAACACACCATACTTGAAGGATCATCATAGCCAATTTGACCACAATTACACCTTATAGACAACTTATGACCATAGTTTATAATGCATCCAACAGTATCCCGAACCGAGCACAAGGTGTTTGAATTTTTTTTTTGTGTTTGTATAATCAAGTCTTAATTCCCTACAATTAGTCACTCTTGACCCACTCAGGCTAGCAAGTTTTTTCAACTTCAGATTAAGACGAAAAAGGAAGCACTGCAAATTCAAATTTGATATATGAGAACCATTTACCTTTTAACATTAGCTCTTTCACCATAGAACTCGGGGACTTCCTTTTGTCGTCATACTTTTCGGCTTGCACTTTGTTGAATATGTGGGAGTACTCTTCTGTTGAAGCGAGATTACTATCATCTTAGTCACCAAACACCGGTACAGCAACGCGGTTATCAGGCTGCAATATAATATATATGTTATTCCAGACCGCTGAAAGCGATGATCCTATAGAATATAGTCCCTGTAACTTCAATACAGAGATATTGATTTAACCAAATAATTAAAACCCACAAACCCCCGAAATCAGAATTAGGAATTTAAAAATTAAAATTTAACTAACAATTTTTAAATAAACAAAAAAAATAAAACAAGAAAAAACGCACCATGGAATAGAATTGTGTGCCATTTAAGAGCACCAACACCGACACGAATGATCAGCAAAGACATCATCATAAACGCCACCTGAAATTGCATTACCAGATAAAGACTACATAAAAGGTAATTTTTTCAATTAAATCCCCAACCCCTGATATTTTTATAGGGTTTTGCTACACGACAATTGATTTGAAAAAAATACACAATTCAAATTCTATTATAAATGAATTGGAACTATATAAAATTGATTAATAAAAAACAAAATAGCCGGACTATGAGATTATACTCGAAACCCTACATAAAAAAACTGATTAGTTATGATACTTACCAATTCTCTTGTATGGACAACATAAATCACCACTGTGGTAGATTGAATCGTTTTTTAACCTGGAATCAATTAATTCTGAAACCAACAAAAATCAACCACCAATAGCACTAACCAATATTACCAATCGAAACTACCTTGAAACCACCTAAACCATTAAGAGATGGGGCGGATTCGGCAGATGCGGTGGTAATTTTATTATGATGGCGGCCGTGGTGACAAAATTATGATGGCGGCATAGTTTATTATGTGAATTAGGGTTGAGAGAATGAGATTTGTGTGTATGAGGTATTAATGCCCCGAATATTAAAACTCTGTGATTTGTCAAATGCTATTATTTCTATATTACCATAAATAATTGTTCCTTACATGAGAAGCTTGGTTGAAAATGTGTAGCTGGAGCGGGGATACGAATTTCAATACTTTCTATATGTGAGGGTTGGATTGGAATGAAGCTTACAAGAGAAGTTGTGTTGAAAATTTTTAACTTTCAACAATCAACATCCCTCCTTTATAGTTAGTATAGATTACACATGTCTTTTCTTTATATAAACTTCAAATCTCCGTAATCTTTCTTTTTTTTAGGTAAAACCGGTTTGACTCGGTGGTTCAACCGGTTGAACCAGTAACCCGGTGAACCGACTATTCAACCGGGTCAATTAAAAAACCGGGTTTTAAAACATTGCTTTTGGAGTCACATAAGTCTTTACCTACACACTTAGGGCCAGTTTGGTGTGTCGGTTTTTTATTATTGGCGTGATATCAATCATAAAATTAAATGTTTGCTTACATTTATGGATTTTTTAATATGGGCTTGATGCCCTCTGACGCCTCATATATTTCTAAAGCCAAAACTTTGATGGGTTTTGAGTTTTTAGTAGATCTCAGCAGTGTCCTCACTCTAAACATTATACTATATATTAAATATGGAAGAGAACGATGTCGTTTTAAGTGTTTGAATGTCGTTTTGTTGTCTACTTTGTGTCGTTTCAAAAACACCACCAAATCTCACAAAATCTATTAAAAAGATAAAAATTTAAAATATGTCCTTACACTATGTAACGTGTTACGAAAACTGCTTTGCACTTTCAACTATTTACGATTTTTTGTTTTAATAAACTTTATTTATGAAATATGAAAAGTATAAATATAAATTCTTTCGGAAAAAATATATTGTTGAAAAGATTGTCGAATTACGAACTAAACGAACCCAATATTCAAATGCTTCGGACATACTTATGATTTTATAAAAAAAAATTACATTTCATACATGTTTTAAAAGATTATTTTGACAATAGTCCTAGATGTTATTTGTTAATTACAAGATTAGTCATTCAAGAGATTTTTTATTACACAATAACCTCTTACATTATGTGACGTGTTATGAAAACAACTTTATATTTTTTTTACTACATATATTTTTAATATAATAAAGTTTATTTACCAAATGTGGAACGTCTATCTCTCAAATATTTTGGGAAAAAAATATTGTTGAAAAGACCGTCTAATTGCGAACCAAATGAGCCTAATGTTGTAATTGTTCTAACATACGTACAATTTTATAGAAATGTTGAAATGTAATGCATACTTAAATATTTTTTTTCTTTTCAAAATAGTCCTTAAGGTTATTCGTTCCTGCAAAGTCGGTCATTGATACGAACAGTTATACGTACTATCGTTCACTGGAACTGTTGATCTTATACCCTTTGCCACGAATCGCATACTATATACCTAGTTTATTTTTATTTAATATTTTTTTTATTTATATTTAAGAGTGAAGTGTAAAAATCATCTATGTGCTATGTCGAAAAATCAAATTATATTTTTGTTAGTTTTTTAGACACCAACATTCATCCGTTAGTAGACGGTGCATTATACATCCCTCTAGACGAATAGTGCAAATGGCTTTCTTGTTAAAAATTAACAAGGTCTAAAAGGAAAAATATTCTTGTCTTTTTCCTTTTCTAGGGATTGTATGACGAACGTTATCATTTAAAAAAAAATTCCTTAAGTGTTTTAATCTAGAAAACTAAGTTTTTTCGAAAAAAAAACCCAATTTCTCTTTATACTTTTTTTCGAAAATAATATTTTTTCGAAACAATTTATTTTTAAAAAAAGTTTATTTTTTTAAAGTTTTTTTGAAATTTTTTTTTTAAAAAATAACTTGTTTTGAAAAAAATTTATTTTCAAAAAGATATTTTTTTTTGACAAAAAATAAAACTTTTTTTTAGAATTTTTTTTTCGAAACAAATTATTTAAAAAAAAATTAATTTTATTTTCGAAACAAACTTTTTTTAAAAATTAAACTTTTTTCTCGAAAAAAATGTTTTTTTTTCGAAAAAGATTAATCTTTTTTATCGAAACAAGTTATTTAAAAAAAAAGTTTAATTTTTTTTTCCGAAACAAACTATTTTAAAAAAAGTTAATTTTTTTCAATTTTTTTTTTCGAAAAGATTAAATTTTTCTTTTCGAAAATAATCTTTTTTCAAAACAAGTTACTTTTTAAAAAAAGATTAATTTCTTTTCGAAAGAAATTTTTTTAAAAAAATTAAACTTTATTTTAAGAATAACTTGTTTCAAAAAAAATATTTACGAAGAAAAAGTTTAAAAAGAAATATGAAATTTTTTTTGAAAAATTTATTTTTTAGATAAAAACACTTTTTGAATTTTTTTTTTAAATGATAAGATTCATTATACATCCCTGGAAAAAGAAAATGACAAGAATATCATATCTTTTAGATCTTGTTAATTCTTAAGGAGAAAACCATTTGCCCCATCCCTCTAGAGTGATGTATGATGCACCGTTCATTAACGGATAAATAGCTGGTGTCCAAAAAACTAACGATGAATATAATTCGATTTTTTGACACAACAAAAGGATGATTTTGCACTTCGCTTGTTAAGATACATCCGCTATTTGTAACTTTTAAATTTTAACCCATTTATTCTCTGATGTGATAAGAAAACAATTAAATATGACAATGGATAGAATGAACTCGCAGACTCGTCCATTCTTGTTTCAAAGAGTATATAAGATTGGGTATTTAAAATTGTGCCTTTAAAATTTTGCATAATGGCTATAAGTTTTATTTAAATTAAAGGAATCTATTTTTATGTTTATTACATCATAAAATAAAACTTTTTAATTGAATTGAATTAGCCAATAGTAAAGTTTCATTTAGTCAAAAATGAGATCAGCAAAAACCTTGTTTTAATCAATGTTTTAAAAACCGGGTTGAACTAGTTGAACCGTAAACCGGCTCGGAGACCGGACCGGATGTGACCGGATTTTTGCTTGTTTGAGAACCGGATTGAACCGCCGGTTTTTCGTTAACCCGGTTTGTTTAACCCGGCCGGGTCACGATTTTTTATAAAAAAATATTTCAAAAATTTTTTTCCAAATATTTTTAAGTTTTAAAGATATATATTGAAGTAATGATTATTAGTGTTAGTTAAAATAAATAATGTTTTAAAAACTGGTTCGACCCGGCCGGTTGAACCGGGAACCGGTGTGTCAACCGGTTCGTTGTGAGACGGGTTTTATTCGAAATCGGATCATATTAAACCGCCGGGTTTAGTCGACCCGGTCGAACCGTCGGGTCAAAAACCGGCCGGTTCAACAGATTAAAAAAAGAAAAAGTTGTGCATCATTAGATGAAGATCTGTGTATTTGAATAGTAGTTGAAAATGAAGATCTTGAAAATGAAAATCTTAAAACTCCACGTTATATTAAAGTTATAGCCCATTCATTGAAGACTGTCTATAGTTTTGTTGTAATTAAAGAACTCCATGATTAAGGAAGCCCCAACATGATCAAAGTTAATTCTCTTTTTTAATAAATGCATGAGTAAAATCGATCTACACAGTAACATGAGTGAATCATAGTAGTTGAAAATGAAGATCTTGATAATGAAAATTTTGAAAGTAAAGATCTTGAAGATGGAGATTTGTGTATTTGAATATTTATGTTGATTTATTAAAAGAAAACAGGGAAGAGAAAAGAGAATACAGAGAAAGGTGGTGTTGAGGTGATTTAAGACTAGTGGGAGTGGGGTGAAACCCACTCACCTCCACCTCAGCGCCATGTTAGTTTTTTTACCAAACTAACCAAAACTCACTCAAACTCACCACGGGAGGTAATGGCACTCACCAAACTCACCCAAACTCACTCCACATCACCTCATTTTTTCATTAAATATTTTTTATTCATACATTTTATTAAAACACGGGTACATATAAAATTAAAACATAGTACCAAATTAAAAGACGATACATAGGAAATTTAAAAACAACATTTAAAAAAAACATAAATATAAAAAAACTTAATACGATACTAAAAATAAAATTACATAATACGATTAGTCCGTTCCCGGATCCGAATCTGATAACCGACCACAAGGAAACTCCCAACGAAATGTTTCTTCTTCATTTTCTTCCGCCATAATTTGCGCCTCCAGCTCCCTTCTTTCCCTTTCTTCTTCTTCCTGAGTTTGTCTCAACACTTTTTGATCTAGGTATTCTTGATACACCTCATTGTCAGTCATCCTGCCATCTGTGAGGTTTGGAATTGGAAAGGGTAGATCGGGCGACTCATTTCTTATTCGGTGTTGTTGCGACGAATGACCGATATGAGTTGTTTGATATCGGGACGAAGAACCAAAGTTATTCAACCATTTAGTATTTTCTTCAATTCTAGCCTCCAATTTTGTCGACTTTCTACACAAAGATCTCCGGAGGCTGAAATCCAATTCAGCTTGCTTACTAAGATACGTGTCGATAAACTGACGCTCCTGTGGGGAGAGATCGCGACATTTCTTACATGCCGAGCTCAATTCCGTATTCTCTTCGGACGCAACATCGAAATCATCACCTAACTTCGTAAGCTCCTCGTAACGGCGTAGTTATTTAATTATTTGTCTCTTAATTATAGCCTTAATCTCGGCTTCGGTATGTGGGAATGAGCATGCCATTTTTGATTGTGATAAAGATGGAGATGAAGATTAGATGTTTGATTTTTTGTGTGTGAAAAATGAAGAAGATGTTGGGGTATTTATTAGTAAATTTTGGGTAAAAAGTTTTCTTTTTGTTTTTATTTAAAATAAAACGGTTATAAAAAATGGTGGGGCCCAATATTATGTAACTCACCTGGGTGAGTTTGCTATGGGTTTTTGTTGGCTGGGGAGAAAGTCGCGCGCGAGTGGAAGGAAGGGGGGTGGGGGTCGCGCGTGGGTTGAAGGCACCCACGAGTGGGGTGAAGCCCACTCCCACCAGCCTAATCGTGAGGGGAGATGAGAAAGTAAAGTGAATATAAAATAGGTGATTTAATGATTTAATGTTTTTTTTTTGGTAATAAGTTTTCTAGGTAAATAGATTAATCAAAAAACAGTGAAGTACAAATGGAATGTGGCTAAAGTACCACATTAACCTCAAGCTAAAAACATTAAATCTTGATTTAATCTTGATTAAATCTTGTTTTCTTTTTTTTTGGTAATGATTTAATGTTGAGGTGATTTACTGTGTGCTTATTAAATTACCCCGTAAAAAACAATTTATATCAGTTTGATATGTTTCCAACGTTGACTAACTTAACCAATTACGTAAAACTTCTTTCTCGTTAAGTATAATTTTCCTTTTGAAGTAAAGCCGGTTTGACCCGGCGGTTCAACCGGTTGAACCGGTAACCTGGTGAACTGGCGCCTAAACCGAGTTAATTAAAAAATCGGGTTTTAAAACATTGAAAATAAAATCAAACTAACTTAAAACGTTCTCTAATATTGTTTTATTATAATTTTTTTACAAATTGTAAATATAAATTAATTATTTTTGTACATTTTTACAATAATGTTATAAATATAAAACTAAAAATTAAGGCTAGTGAGTAAAAATAAATAGTACACATTAAAAATATAAAAAAATATACATATATAAAGAACCGGGTTGACCCGGTGGTTCAACCGGTCACTAAACCGAGTCAACTAAAAAACCGGGTTTTAAAACATTGGTTTTAATAGTATTACTGTAATAGATTTCTCTGAACCTCCAGACTTTGACCATTTCAGCCCCTCGACTTATCGAGACGTACTGTCTCCCTTATTGACACCAGTGTAGTCAAAAGCGAGAAAAGCGAGCGCTTAAGCGAAGAAGCGGAGCGAAGCGCCCTAAAGTGCTCTAATTCCAAAGAAGCGAGGCGTTTTACTAGAGCGAGAAAAAGCGTTGTCAGGCGACCAAAAAGCGACCGAAAAGCGCTCGCTTTTATGTAAAATGGCTCATTTTTTATTTTTTTTATCAAATTTTTAGACTTTAGTCTTTAATTATTTGAATAAACTTCTCTTTTGTGGTCATTTTATATAAAAAATGAAGATTTTAAGTTAATTATATTTTTATTTAATCATTATTTTCATACTAGAAACTATTATATGCACAAAGGGTAAAAAGTTAACTGAAGCGCTCTCTTTTTTCGCTTCTCGCTTTAGGGAAAGGCATGTCGCTTTGAGGTCGCTTTCGCCTTTAACTACCTTGATTGACATTGATAACTGACATATCAGTTGTTGTTGTTCTAATATATATGTTGTTTAATCCTTAATATTACCTCACTAGTAGGAAGCGAGATAAAACTAGGTATTACTCTAATTCTAATTCCCTGGAGCTCGATAAATACAGTTGACTTCATAGATAGTCAAACTGTGTTCTTGATGAAGAACGGTCGACTTTTACGTGAGGCTAGAGAAATACATATTAACAATAAACTTAAGAAATTCTTACTAGTGATGTAAGATCATATTACATAAAGTAGCTCAAAATTTGGATCATATTGTTAAGGATAAACATTATAAAAACTGACTTTCTAAGTCAAACAATTGGCTTTCGTCAAATGCCACCACGCGTTTACAAGGAACTGTATTGACAAGCATATTTGAGTGATAGGAAATTAAAAGATGAATGCATATTTCATATAAATAGAATTGAAAGTAAAATATGACAACAAATACCGCTGTAGCACAACTACTTGAAATCATCAATTTGATGATTCGGCTCTTCAAGTCCTGGCATTCTTTTTATTTTAATTGTTTTTGTTTACGCTTAAAAACCTTAAAATGTCTAACATCGCTTTTCATTACTAGCCAAATTATTTCGGTTTGATTACCCAATTAAAACAGATATAACGTCGAAGAGCACCTTAGCTTATTCTGACATCCTTTACTAGCCAAATTATTTCGAATAGCACCTTATTCTCACATCCTTTAGTGTTGAGCAAAGAGTTTACATGGAGTTAAATCAGCTAGATTCTACAAGATGGGAACAACAAAAACCTTTGTTAAGAAACAAAATGATGCGGAAAACGACACTATCACGAAAAGGTCACAGAACATATAGGCTACTCCACCATTGCGTCTCCATGGCACAAACTAGCACATTTATCCATTTGCATCTCCACTGAAACTAACTTGAACCACAAGCACATCTATCCATTTGCCAAATATCAAATCCCTAAAAGAGTACATGCAGTCAAACAATTTGTACAACAAAACACACATCTCCGACACCACAAATCATGTTTTCAACCCACAGAAGGTGGGTAAAGTTACCAGCTATGATACAACACAACGTACAGAATGCCTTTCGCTACCTAAAGCATATTTCAGTGTTTTCCCATGGCTGGGCTACAAAATGTAGAATGTAAAGTTTGGAAAACAATTCAGACAAGGTAAAATTGAGCTAACACAAAGAATTGCGACCATAGACTACGTAAGTGATATTGTTATGATACTAAGAGTTTAAAAGGCTTGTACTTTTTGTCATAAAATTGCAGAAGATGATACCGTACAAGGACATGTCACCAAGTTTTGCTCCTGTAACTACATGGAATTCATACTAAATGAGTTGTCTTGGTCAATGCATCCTTTATGAAAAAAGTTTGTGAAAAATTATTAAGCGAAGAGATCCTGGACTTCCAAATTCATTAGAAAGTTTCAATCTTTATTGGGCAAACTCGAAAGCCAATAACTGTTTATAAGATAAAATTGATACTTAAACATCGTTCAATCCTAATCAATTGATCGGGCAATCGCAACACTGCTCTAAGGAATTCTAAAACCCCCAAAATGTGAATTGATTTGAGTCACAAACGGGTCAGAATGATGACCCACTACAAACGTCACACGGTTAATGCTGCGAATGGGTTCACAAAAGATGCTGGTAAGAGAAGGGTTGAAGCGGATTGTCTAGCAAACTTATCACATAGACCTTTACTGGAATAGGTAACATGATTTTCATCTAGTACCTTTGATCCTAAATCTTTCAAACGATCTGGTAGGTAATTATCTAGAAGTACTTGGTTATGGACAAATCGACACAATCAAGGTTTAGTAACTTGTTGTCAAGCTAAATAGTTTGGCTGTGCTTATTTTTATGACTTTTGAGTCAAACTATTAACTTTTATCCAAGTCAATTATTTTTCACCATGTCCAATAGTGAATACTCAAACTCACGCAACATAAGCATTGGACTACGTGTCCAAAATACAAATCAGCATGTACACTTCAAATGTATATACCGATCTACCCTATCTAGACTTGTCCGATTTCGATGAAACTTGGTGTCAAGTTATAACCTGTAAAAATTCCTCCTAAAAATTTATCAAAAGATTTTACTCTTTAGACTCACTGCTCAACATATCTTTGACGTATAAAAATCCGGACAGTTTTGAACACTTGACTCGTGGAGTCATTTTGACCATCAATAACATTTCCGTTTGCAAAACCAATCATTGACTTTGAAAATAGACTCAAAAAGTTAAGTTTATGGCCTGAGATCAGCCTCTAAACATTTTTATAACTCTACTTATAGTCCCCGAGATTTGATCCAAATATCGACAATAATTTCGTATTGTGTCGATACTCGCCTCCCGGTACACGAATATTCAAACTAACATAACTTCTTCCTCGTTATGAGTTAGGAGCTCTATCTTATATCAAAACGAGCGTATCGACAACCACTACAACATTATCCTATAATATCAAGATTTTATCTTATATCAAAACGAGCGTCTCGTCAAAGTTTGACCCACGAAAATATACCTAAACCTACTGGTCAAAAATACTTTTTAGAAAATCACATTAGATGATGATTTTGACCCATTTTAACAACTTTCCCACACCTAATATCATCCATACATCATCCTAAACATTCCTTATTAACCCATAACACTTTCATGTCAAATTTAACAAAATCAAAGATCAAAAATAAAAGTTTTTATGATCAAAACACCATGATCTTGTCATGATTACCACATGCATGATCATCAAAACATCCAACCAAGCCTACTTTATATAAAAAAACTTGTTGCATGTAAGAGATTTTGATATCAAAACATTCACCTTTGGATTTTATGAATGGGACTTGGATTTGTTTAACATGATTCAAGATCAAAAATTTGATTTTTGGGTGTTTTTGGTACGGTGAGCATGGTGCGGTACGGTGCGGATATCGGCAAAAATCAATCCGCATCCGCGATTGCGGTTTTTAGAAAAGTGTGGATCCGCACCGCGAGGTTTATGCGGTTTCGGTTTTGCAGATTTTTGTGGTTTTTGCGGGTTTTGTGGATTTTAACCGCACCGCACCACCACTTAAGATTTATATAATTAATGTGGGTTTTTGCGGTTTTTGATTCACAATGTAAGTATTTTCAGTTATAACAATGCATATATCTAGTGTAAATACACACTTTACTTAGAATGTTAATGATAACATTCGCTAAAACCCTTATATCACACGTTATATAATTGATGTACCGTTTTTTGGTTTTATATAATTAATGTGCGATGCGGTGCGGATTTTGTGGTGCGGTTTTACGTGTAAATCCGCAACCGCTCCGCATTTGCGGTTTTTCTTTTTTCTTAAACCCGCTCCACCGGTTTTTGTTGTGGTGCGGTTTTTGCGGTGCGTTTTTTTTTCCAGATTTTGCGGTTTTAATTATAGAATTTAATGTAATTAATTATAAGTTTTAATATAACATATTGTAAGTGTTCTACTTTTAGTATGCATGCTTCTCTTGCTTGTACAAATAATATTATATATTGTAAGTTGAAATTTCAACTATTATAAAAATAAAAATACAAAATACTTTATAAGAGAGTTAGATTAAACAATTATAATGACAACCAATAAGCATTATTAAGATTAAAAATTTGAAAACAACCTTTTGGTTGGTGATGGCGGCTATAGAGAAAGGGAATCTGTGTTGTTTGTGTATTAGGGTTGTTGTTTTACCCCTCTTTTTAAGAAACGGTTTTTAGAGAACCGGACCGGTTTCAGATCTTGCTTTAAAACCGGGCTTGTATTTTTAAACAGGAACGGTTTCATTTCTTGGTTTCAAACCACGGGTGATTAAATTTTTTGTAGGAGTGAACATGTTCTTTTTAAAAGTTAAGAGCATCTATCCACCAAGTCATTCAAGACTTGGTGCATTTAATGTATACTTTTTTTAATAACTTTTTACATCACAATTAATACTTAGATTATTTAATAGGAATGACTTGCTACAAATTTTGTCAAGAGAAGTGATACAACAACAAAAAATTTACAAAATGTTTTCCACATAATGATGTGTCAAATAAATTAGTGGTTGTGATTTAATGAGAAATTCAAAAGTAAGAGAGAAGACCACTAAATATGTGACAAATCATTTTGTAAAAAGTTTTGTGTAACTTCTTTTGTGGTTTTAGCATTTCTCTTTTGTCAAACACTTGAAAAACTACAAGTCTTTGTTAAAAAGTCTTATAAAAACTCATTTTTACAATGCAAAAAAGTCTTTAAATGACTTTTTAAAATAGTGCCAAGATTTTGAAAAAGTTATCTATTGTGGAAGCTCTAAGCTTTACTAAGAAATCTTATTAATTTTAATAATAACTTTTTGCTTTTTATACACGGTCATTATTATATTATATTTCATAAATTAATAATGTCATTTGTTAAACTTTGATACAATGCAAAAAGTATCAAAATATTTTTAGACATTTTATATATTAACAAGGTATGATCTAAAAGATGAAAAGGTAAAGACATGGAGTTCGCTAAAGTGTTTGTGTGAAAAGCTTTTCAATGCAAACAAAAAGTTAGAAAAATGACTTCGTTAGGTAGTTTTTTTTTAAGCATTTAGAATGTTAATTTTTTTTCAAGTGATTTTAGCTTAATGTATCGTATATTATTTGTTAAAACTTTTAACAATGACTTAAAGTTTACCAAATAATCGTGAAAATCTTTTCATATGATGCTAAAAACAACCTTTTAGAATACTAAAAAGTTTTATGTCAATACGAAAAAAGTTAAAATGGTCACGACGCTCTCTAGTCCTCAAATGAAGAACTAATACTGTCAATATTTTGTAAGATTATAATACTAATAATATCATCGATTTCCAAGGTTTTACATGTGTTTGCCGTCGGTCTTACACATTTTTTATGAATTTGATAGGGTGAAAGACATAAAATGATAACATATTTTTTGAAAATTTTTAGAATAAACTATTTACTTTTCTTATTATCGATCTCATCAACATACATTTATTTTTTTTCTCAACTTGAACCAAACATTTATATATTATTAGTTATAATATGGTAACGTTAGTGCATTAAATCAATGTGCGTTTGCGACGTTAGTCTTTTATAGTGACAGTCGTTTTTAACTAATAAAAGGAAATTTGTTTCTTACAGTGACGGTCCTTTTTAATTAACAAAAGAAAATTTGTTTCTAATCATTCGGAAAAAATTGAATTTTTCTTTTACCAAATTAAACTTTTTCCCTACTTTTTAAATCTTAATTTTTATATATCCAAAAATCATTATGCTTTCTGTTTTCTCTTGATCATGGATATTATTCGTAAATTACATGCTTAAAGCTGTCCATGTGAGTCATCTTCGAATAACAAATTACCAGCCATACAAACATCTGCGTTTCTGTGGTGTAGTGGTTATCACGTTTGCTTTACACGCAAAAGGTCTCCGGTTCGATCCCGGGCAGGAACATATCTTTATCTTTTTTTTGTTATTTCGAAGCAAAATGTCTCCAGTTCGATACTGTCTGTTTAGGAACATAACCATTTTTTTTGCTATTTCGAAACCGGAAAATAGAGACTCCTCTAAAAAGGATAAATTGGACAGAATAATGTTTTCTACAAGGACCTTTCGATTTTCAGTAGATTCGACCAATAAAAGTCGAAGCATAAATACTATAAACTAACGACCCTGGTATTATTCCGGGCTTCATATGATATATCCACTTCTAATCGGTTTCCCTACTTCCATGTTTCTTGTTTATCTAGGAACAGTTGTTCGAGAAGATGTATATGATTCTTTGCACTTGCCCCCTCGACCAGAACATTCCGGCTCCGCCTCGCGAGAGACTCTGTCTAAGCTTTGCCTGTAAACGACCGAAATATTCAATGGCCTTGAGCTGTTGGAAGAGTTTGGAATTGTCGAAGATGAATAGATTGTGTAGTCTCTGTGTTGTCAATGTGAATAGATGAATTTATCAATTTCTCTTGATAGGGTTTGTACTCGAATATGTAGCATTCGGTTTGGTTCGCAAGTTCTATAATGCGCCATCTGCTTCACCACTAACCTATAACACGCGGATAGCACAGGGGTTGTACCCTATAACAGCCATAAGCGCATTATAGGAGAACAAAAATGGCCATAACATTGCTACGTCATAAACTAGCTGCATATTAATCTGAAATTTGAGATGCTCTCTTTTCTATATATGAATTCAAATCAGGGAACCTCTCTGACTAATCATTTACTGATGCAACAAACTCCCAGCTCCACGATGATATACAAATCGTGGGATTTTTGCGAGATAGATAATACATCATAAATGATACAAGCCTAATAAAAACCGGTGTGTTGCATCTCTAACCACGCCATTCCCGACGCCAAAAAATAACATAACCATTTACCTTTTTTTTCTTATTCTCTCAGTTCACTTGGTTTACTTCCCGATGTTGGAATCAGTCCCTTCACCCCCAGACTCACACCACCCGAACACCAATCAAACCGGCAATATGAGTGTTCAATGTTTTTGTTTATTGATAAAGAGAAAACCGACTCAATTTGCTAGACAAAACTATGGCTATTTATAGCCTACAGATAATAAGACGTGTGCTACAACACAACTAAAATACACCTAACTGACTTCCTAAAGAACTGGACAAATGTGACCCACTCTTATGGTACACTACCATAATACACAGTCAACCTATAATACCATTTCAAAGTATCAATTATATGTGTACAGTCCATGCATACGTAGACTATGCGCTTCAAATACTTATTAGAGTAAACTCTAACCATTCCATGGATACGTGACATAAACGATTTATCCAACATTCACCCCTTAATCGTTTATTCACGCTACTCATAGCATCGAGTAAGATCTTTCCCGGACACATCGTGAAAACACCACGTGGGTCGGAGACTTGGATTCTGTCGAGTCATCCGCCAAAACCAACGGAATCAAATCCGCCTGATTTGATGTATTCCTCTTCCACGAGAACTACTCTTCACACGTCTCCTCCTTGCTCTTGCCATCTTCCCTTTCGTTATACTTCTTTCTTTCTTTCCCATTCTTGTTTTCTCTTGAGAGAAAACTTTGCTCGGTCTTTCTGTGAATCTTCGGTCATGTGAGCAACAGTATTCGGTCTACTCGATCTTCGGCCTTCGGTCTTCGGCCTTTCGGTCTTCGGTCTTCGGTCTTTCGGTCTTCGGCCTTTCGGTCTTCATATCAACAGTATCTTTCGGTCTTCAACTGTTGAAACTTCGGTCTTTCTTTCTTTCTCGGTCTCACACTTTCTTATTCAAGTCACGGCACCTGACTTTCTTTCTCTTTCTCACGGCACCTGACTTTACTTTCTTTTTTCTTTACAGCATCGAACTTTCTACGACACCCGACTTTCTTTCTTTTTGTCTTTCTTTCTTTCTTTCTTTCTTTCTTTCTTTCTTTCTTTCTTTCTGTCTTGCTTGCTGGCTTGCTAGATTGTTGGCTGGCTTGCTGGCTTGCTGCCTTGTTGCAGACGTGACAACATTCTTTCTTTATTGCTGCCACTTTCCTCTTTCGTGCTCTTGCTTTCTTTCTATTTCTGCCTGATTACATGGGTTGCAACCAGACCCTCTTTCTACTTCTGCCTTGCAGCGAAGGGCTGCACCCTTCTCTTGAGCCGACTCTCAAACCTGCCCTTTGATCGAGCTCGCTCTGATACCAAATGTTGGAATCAGTCCCTTCACCCCCGGACTCACACCACCCGAACACCAATCAAACCGGCAATATGAGTGTTCAATGTTTTTGTTTATTGATAAAGAGAAAACTGACTCAATTTGCTAGACAAAACTATGGCTATTTATAGCCTATAGATAATAAGACGTGTGCTACAACACAACTAAAATACACCTAACTGACTTCCTAAAGAACTGGAAAAATGTGACCCACTCTTATGATACACTACCATAATACACAGTCAACCTATAATACCATTTCAAAGTATCAATTATATGTGTACAGTCCATGCATACGTAGACTATGCGCTTCAAATACTTATTAGAGTAAACTCTAACCATCCCATGGATACGTGACATAAACGATTTATCCAACACCCGGCCCTAAGGAAGTCGTGTCCTCTTTCTGATTTTTGTTGTTGCTCGCAGTGGACTCACCACTCGCGTTTAAACAACTAGCCATTTCCTTCGACTCCGGGCTCTAGGTGGAGATATGGATCAATTTCAGCATCTTCAATCGGAAGCATCCTTTTTTGAACCCTCTAAAGCCACACCTAATAATATATTATCTTCCAAAGTTGATCTTTGGGTCATCGGCTTGTCATCCTCCAACCTTGTATTAGTACTTGATGACGATGCTGATGGTGCACTGGGTCCCACATTGGAGGTTCTGACCCTTCGGGAGTCAACTTTAGATTGGGATCTACGACAGGGTCGGATGTAGTTACAGGGGTCAACTTGGGATTAGGATCTACAACTGTCTGATGTAGCTACTGGGTTACAGGCTTGGAATCTTTTTTCTTCAGGGTTACTAGTCGAGCGAGATGCTGACTTATTTTTACCCTCGCCATGTAGTATACATGAAGAGCAATTGGTATTTAACTGAAGTATCATCAGATGAGTCGAATGATTCAGGTCATTTGATGACATTATATATACAGTTCCAAATCGACCATCAAAGATTATACCACTCATTGCTGCTGTTATATATACAGATCTGAGGCTATGGAAAAGAACTACAATCTTTAGTGGCGTTATTATTTTTTTAATCACAAACCCATAACTCATTATGCAACACCAGAGTCTCTCGAAAAAGGACCACGATCAAATGATAACAAGACATGAAAGTTATGCCGCTAGCTATGCCCTGCTTGGTCCCCCCGGAGGTTCCGTAGCGCGTCATGAGCACCGGGGTATAAGTTAAAGTTGGCTGCATAAGCATGTGATACGTATGCGTACAGCGTATTATATTGATCCTCTCACAGCTTAGATATAATATCAGTCTTATACAACTCAAATCACTCTTATTTCCCACCTAAGCTCATTCGGAACTAGTGTTAGGTCGATTGCACAGACACTTGAAGGCTAAATACGACTGAATTTAGACGATAACGTGTTCCTTACATTAGTACATACAAAATCATATACTTGACCCTTGATCAAGATAACTAATGAATTCCTTTGCAGGCTGCGGGTCTGCAACTTGCATGTTTGCCACCCATTCTTAGTTTAGTGACAAACAAACCCGATGAAATTTAAGATGATAAAAAACCAAAACTTTCACCGAAATATTTACATCAACCCCCTATTGCGCTATTCGAATAAAAAACCACATGGGCATGGAAAATATAGGATGAATAACAGAAATTATATATGCAATGAAAATGCCAACAAAGGATAATGCTATATGCCTATATTAATATCATCCTATCATTTCTTCTAATATGTACACAAGTGTAGCTATGAGAAGTGGTGCTTTTTTTAAGAAAAAGGTAGGATTAACCTGAACAAAGAAGACCCGTTTGACTCGGTCTTTAAAATGACCATTCTCACCCGGTTCAAAATGAACGTTGTTTTATATAATAAAACACAACAATTACAACTTCTAGTAAAATCTGAGTCGATACATACCATTAACTAAAGAACTAGTATTCCTGTATCATCCTAAAACACCTTCAAACATCAAAGTTACAATACAACAGATATATGTGACAAATCATGTACCACTTTCCCGTTGAGTTGTGGTCAGCGGAGAAGGGCGCACCAAATCAGGCCAGGGAAAGGTGTTGGCAACAACAGGAATGGTAGTAGAAAGAAAGAAAAGGACTTAAGTGACATGCACCACCTCCCATCGATAGAACATATATAAATAATCAAGAGATATCGGGTACTTTCACACTAGTACACTACTGCTATTAACAAAGTGTGTTACATCCGTGGTTTTAAGCTTGGCTCACTGATAATAGGATATGTGTTCATGTCTGTTTCAACTATTTAAAAAAGCAAACAAACAAGAGAAACACCAAAAACTTACATGACACAAAAATACTGTGGCTGCCAGATGTAGGAGAGCAACAATTGTTCAAAAGCTATCCATGTTCTATGCGGGATAATAGAACATAATCGCTAATCAACATCAATCTACAGCTAATCAACGTCAGTCAACAGCAGAGATTGTGAACAGTGTATCCTAATCATATAACTGATTCATGTTCTATGAATTTGACCTGAACATATGCTGAATTGCTGATGCGCTTGCAAGTTGCATATACAGAACCCCACAATTCCTAGACAATCTTCCAAACATTGGTTACAAACAAAGCACATCTAATAAAGAAGCATGTGTCTATATATATGTTTCAATTTCAAATATTGAGTAAACAGCTCGCCAATACGCCATCATATACAAGAACAGTTTCCTTTAGTAAGACACTATTTAATTTATCATCCCAACTCCCAAATAACAGTTATACAAACCACTAAATCACCTTAATCAGCATTCCATTACAAATATGTTCACACTTATATTTCTAGTAACATAAACAAAATTCAATAATAAAGACTGATGTAATACCTAGAGCTTGATCTCGACACCTTATGATATGCACCTTCATCGTTGTTAATAAATGATAGAATTTGGCTCATCAAGCAAAAGTAGCGTTTCCATATACGAGCACGTGTAGAAGGTATATCGATTTCCATTAATCCCAACACCATTAATAAGCCCTGACGAGGGTTCATAAATTTCAATTTCAGACTGTCCATAATTATCATCATCCAATTCTATTACAACATCACCATTGTTCCTAAACCCTAGTACCCTACCGAACAAGGACTTACCCTCAACCTTAATAGTATATATGTTACTAAACGTTTTATTAACACCATCTTCCCTCATCCACACACCACAAACCGAAATCTCACCCTCATCATTATACTCAAGTAAACCAAGCGACTCATTCACCTTTTTAACAATTACATCATGTGTGTGTACTAATCTATCTGGGAGACACACTTCACCAAACTTCTCATTCTTCAAATCAAACGATAAAATAAAATAAGACCGAACTCCCTCATCCAAATATATATCTTCATGAGCACGGAAATAAATAATCCCATTTACAAAAACCTGACACCACGTATGAAACTTACAGTTTTCCAAACACGTGTACTTAATGAAAAAACATCAACCTCCCACCCAATTTTAGAAACAGTCATCTTAACAAGCTTAGGGTCACTAGTATCTGGACAAGCCCCAAAAAACAATAATGGTACGCATATACACCGCTTTAGGGATAAGAATACTGACAGATTTTCTAACGGCAGGATTCCAAATAACAGCCATCTGAGTATTTGAAAATACGTCTCCGTAAGAACCGATAAAACATAACAACCCGTTGACGGAACTGAGTGTTATTGTGTTCGTTAATAAGCTAAATGACTCCGGGGCGGTTAAGGGAAACTTTTGTTGGGGAAAAGTATTGTCATCGACAATCGAAGTAAACGTTTTGTCAGTATCATCTAACTCGTGCTGTACAAGTAGATGATGTTGGGGGTTTGTGTGATTAATGTGGTAGTTGTTGATGAATTCCGTGTTGTCAATAAAAGCCTTCCATTGCTTCGATACGGATCGGAATTGAACTAGTGATTTGACATGAAGCCTTTTAATGATTTTGACTGGATCTCAAAAGGTATGTGATGAGACATCTTAAGGGTTTCAAATTTTAGAGAGAGTCCCTTAACAAGCTGTAAGTCATAATGACAAATGTGAGTAACACTTAGAGAGCCAAAGCACATATATATATATATATAAGTGAAGAACGGATAATCCCTGCTTCTATTTTACATATAAAATAGAGTGATCAACACAATAAGCACACATAAGCTTTTAAAAAAACACCTAAAATAGATGAAATAAGCAGTTATGAAATAAGGTAGAAAAGAATTTGTTCAAAGAAAAGATAAGATGAAAGAAGATGAGTGGTAGAAAAATGTTAAGGCTATGTTTTTTTTATATTTGTTTTTTTAAGTAAAGATGAGTTAGGTAGGGAAATTAAAAAATTAAATAAAATTGTTGGCTGTGATTTTTTTTTCTTTTTTATAATTTTGTATTTTGATATTTGTTATTGTATTTTTATTTATATCTAATTAATTTGTTGTGTTTAAAAATGATAAAAAGAAAATAAAATGAGACTTAATTGGTAAAAATTACAATATGTGAATATTTCCCCAACATTCTTAACACCTTTTATAGTTTTTTTAAAGGACAAAAACAAAGATACGTAATATATTTTCACAAAAAGACCGGTCTAAAACCACGAACCGAATACCGGACAAAACATGTACGGTCCGGTTTAGGATCGGTCCTTGTTCGGTTCGAGAAGCTATAATGATCGGTTATCAGATCGAAATAAAAAACACTTATTAGACCACCTTTATCAATAATTTTACTCGCCCGATTTCATAAAAGAAGACAAAACATAATTATTAGAATAATAAGAAATTCTCATCACATATAGAGAGTATGCTACGAATCAGTCAGTGCGTGACTTTCAAACTCATCAACTAACCTATACATCATTTGTACTTTTTATACTTTTATATTCTTTTTTTCCATTAAATTAATACTACACATTATCTCTTTTAAAAATTATTTAAATACAAAAAATAATATTTTAAGTTAATTAAGTTGTGTTGTTGATAAATCGTAAAAAAAAAGTAAAATTAGTTGTATATATTAAAGCAAAAGTTAAATTAAAGACTTGCTTTTTCTAAAAAAAACTAAAGGACATATCGAAACATTTCGT
This sequence comes from Glebionis coronaria, assembly GCA_025667525.1. Lineage (NCBI taxonomy): Eukaryota > Viridiplantae > Streptophyta > Magnoliopsida > Asterales > Asteraceae > Glebionis > Glebionis coronaria. The sequence goes on from JANFOE010000072.1 coordinate 855,699, forward strand.
TTACTTTTGATCTAACAGTCCAGATTAATCTAAGATTTACAAAATTCCTTCTAAACACATAAAATTTTAATTCTTTTTATTTTCTCAATTACCTCAAAATTACCCCGGACCCCGGTGTGTTTCTTTCTCAATTGGTTCCCTCCAAAAATCAGTGACATCATCTTCTTCAAAACCACGCACCGGCGTCTTCGAGCATCATCTCCATACGCACACCACTACCACCGCCGTTGTACACTACCACCACTGCCGCCGCGTTGTGCTACCATAATTAATGGTGAGGCATCTCATATGCATGCATTTAGTTGTTGAAATAATTGGTTTAATAGATCTCAATAGTGTTTTTCTCAAATCCTTAAACTATTATTAATTTTCGTTCTTTTTAAAAGGATACCACACTTGAAATTCGACCTGAAGTTGAACCATCCAAACTAGCAGACTTCAAAACCCGAACCATACTTCATGCTAAGCTCAACCGACTTCATCATGTTCCAAGCTATGTACATGTACTATGTTGTTTGCTTAATGAGGTTTACATAACATAATATACTATCAAAGCCAACGTACTATTTCTAAAATTGTAGTGGCATTGATATGTGTTCAATACAAGTCCTCGAAAGTGAAACATAAAAAGTCAATAAAAGTCAAAAAGAAAAAGTCAACCAAAAC